>CM051259.1:40855079-40872579 GCA_027921565.1 Artemia sinica | reverse complement strand
AAAGGACATACTTATCATATTTTCAACCATGCTGAACAAAATGGCTATCTCAAAATTTTGATCAGGTGACTTTGGGAAAGAAATGAGCGTGGGAGGGGGCCTAGTTGCCCTCCATTTTTTCGGTCACTTAAAAAGGGCACTAGAACTTTTAATTTCCGTTCCAATGAGTCCTCCCACAATATTCTAGGACCACTGGGTCTATACGATCACCCCTGGAAAAAAAAAAAAAAAAACAAATAAACACGCATCCATGATCTTTCTTCTGGCAAAAAATGCAAAATTCCACATTTTTGTAGATAGGAACTTAAAACCTCTACAGTAGGGTTCTCTGATATGCTGAATGTGATGGTGGGATTTTCATTAAGATTCTATAACTTTTAGAGGGTCTTTCTCCCTTTTTTCGAAAATCAGCCAAATTTTCTCAGGCGCGTAACTTTTGATGGGTAGGACTAAACTTGATGAAATTTATATATTTGAATTCAGCATGAAAATTTGATTCTTTTGATGTATCAATTGGTATCAAAAACCCGTTTTCTAGAGTTTCGGTTACCATTGAGCCGGGTCGCTCCTTACTTATAGTTTGTTACCACGAACTGTTTGATAGGCTATGATTCAACCTCCCGTTTTCTTTGGGAAGTCGTCAGCAATCCAGTCTAATATCATTTCCCCGTAAAGTATACCGCTTAAGACACTTATAAGGGTTGCGGGTTCAATTTGATACCGTGGAGGAACTCAAGATAAAAGTGAAAGATAGTATTTATTCAATGAGAGACAGCAAAGTAGTACTGCATGAAGAAAGAGCCAAATGCTATTTATGTATTATTTTTTTTTTCTGGGACGGGTCTACTCGATTGGAAATTGAAGTTTTTATTGACCTTATATGAGCTGAGAATGATTGATTAGCAATCAGCCCTCCTTCCGTGTTCTTTTTTCTACCGCTTACGTTTTAAAGTATATACACACACAAAAACACACACACACACACACATGAAGTAAATTTTCGAAGACTCTTAGTATTTCATGGATAGTTTTAAATTTTATGAATTTTAGATATTATAAATCATCATGAACCAAATTATTTGATGCATTTATTATTTTTGTGAGAAGAATTTTGGGTTTCGGGCACTATTAGCACGAGTTGCTCCATACTTACAAGTTCGTTACTACCAACTGTCTTATATCAAAATTCCACATTTAAAAACTGTAAGACTTAATTTGGAAGAACGGGTAAAAGTCTAGGTGTGGCAGTAAAAAAAATGTTTGTGGTTTTCGTTTTATCTTAAGCTAATGACATTTCAGATGACTTGATCAAGTAATCGGTCTATAAAACACTACCTCGGTTATCAACCTGGTGTGAGATTCCAACTAGTATAGGAAATTGGAATTTAAACATGTTCATCACTGTTTAATAAAGACTTCATCATGTGCTAGTGTTTTTCTAAATCTTATTATGAGTAATGATATGAAAAAAGAAAGAGAAAAAAATAGTGCTAAAGTGTGGATAATTGTTATCTCCAGCTTTTTTGCGAATGGCATAATTTTTGGAATTCATAATTGTTTCGGTATTTTATACCCTTGGTTAAGAGATGAATTTACGCAGAATAACGTTGATAATCCATCAGCCAAAGCATGTAAGTTCCCTTATTTTAACCTCACATCATTCAATTAATGACTAAGCTAGTGATAACTGACTGGTTATCCGAACTAAAAATTACTGCTAGGGCCATATCTTGGATTTTTGTTTCATTTTTTTTCGGGGGAAAAAACTGGAAAAAAAACACATACAAAATTTACTTATATGCTTTTTTGTTACGCTTTTACGAGTCGGGCGATCATTTTGGGGAGGGGTCTGAAACCCCCTAACCCCCCTTCCCTGGATATGGTGCTGACTGCTGACCACAAATCCGATAAATTCAACTACAAATTCTAAAAATCGATATCAGCTTTTTTCGGAGACAGTTTTTTTCAATTTCCCATAGGCCATTCCATAATTTCAAACCTATATTGAAATTAAATAATAAAAACAAGTTTTTTTTAACTGAAAGTAAGGAACGACGTTAAAACTTAAAACGAACAGAAATTATTCCGTATATAAAAGGGGCTGTCCCCTCCTCAATACCTCACTCTTTACGCTTAAGTTTGAATCTGTCACACAACTTTACTTTTTAAAACAATAAAAAACTTTAGCGCAAAGAGCGAGGTATTCAGGAGGGGACAGCCCCTTTCATATACGAAATAATTTCTGTTGGTTTTAAGTTTTAACGTCGCTCCTTACTTTCAGTTAAAAAAACTTGTTTATTTTTATTTAATTTTTGAACATTTTTGAACAATACAGGTTTTGATTTTGGCTCATCGTCAATGAATAACTAAAACGAAATTTGCATATTAATTTTACTTTTATTTGGTTCAATGGCTTTCTCGAAACTTGCTTAATTTTATTTACGAACGTTTTCATTAGTAATAAATATACGTAACTTACGAATTAACTTACGTAACGAACTTCTATATTCAATATATTTTTAATATGTATATTAGGGGGTTCGCCCCCTAGTCAATACCTTGCTCTTTAAGCTAAGGTTCTAATTTTGTTCCAAATCTTTAAAAATGACCTCTTAATCACAAAAACTGTTAATTAGAATAAATAGCTCTTATGAAAGTACTAAAAAATTTTGGCTTAAAGAGCGAGGTATTGAATAGGGGGTGAACCCAATCATATACGTAATATTTTCTGTTCCTTTTAAGTTTTGATGTTGCTGCTTACTTTTAGTTGTAAAACTTTTAGTTGTTTTTTTTTCAATTGAATTTCTTATCTTTTTTTAAATAATGCTGGGAAATCCGGCGTCCCCTTCATACCAACGTCCCTTCCCCCATGAAAACTTCCTTCATGGAAAGATCCTCCCATATAACCCCCGACCCACCCACCCCCCAATACCAGAAAAAATCCCCCTGAAAACGTCTGTCTACTTCCCAATAACCAATACTATATGTTAACATTGGGTAAAGTTCATAAATTTCAGCCCTCCCCCGAGGACTTCGGGGGATTAAGTCATCCTAAAAGACATAGTTATCATATTTTCGATCATGTTGAACAAAATGCCTATCTCAAAATTTTGATCGGGTGACTTTGGGAAAAAAATGAGCGTGGGAGGGGGCCTAGTTGCCCTCCATTTTTTTGGTCACTTAAAAAGGGCACTAAAACTTTTAATTTTCGTTCCAATGAGCCCTCTCACGATATTCTAGGACCACTGGGTCGATACGATCACCCCTGGGGAAAAAAATAAATAAACACTCATCCGTGATCTTTCTTCTGGCAAAAAATGCAAAATTCCACATTTTTGTAGATAGAAGCTTGAAACCTCTACAGTAGGATTTTCTGATACGCTGAATATGATGGTGTGATTGTCACTGAGGTTCTATAATTTTTAGGGGGTCTTTTCCCCTTTTTTCGAAAAACAGCCAAATTTTTCAGGCGCGTAACTTTTGATGGATAGGACTAAACTTGATGAAACTTATATATTTGAAATCAGCATTAAAATCTGATTCTTTTGATGTATCTATTGGTATCAAAATCTGGTTTTCTAGAGTTTTGGTTACCATTGAGCTGGGTCGCTCCTTACTTACAGTTCGTTACCTCGAACTGTTTGACTAAAGTTTTCTTGATGGAAGTAAAGAGCGAAGATGAAATTTAAAACCAACACAAGTTACTGTTGTGTAGATTATGTAAGATGTTTCTACAAAATTGACTGAACTATATTTAAGACCTATTTCGGATTCTCCATAATTCCAAATGATAAAAATATCATCTATGTACCTTCCCCAAAAATTTTGGCTTAAAAAATATGAATCATCTCCGGTAAACACACAGCAGCTATTTTTTTTTTGTATGTATATTACTACAGTTAATTGTTATTATATTTTTGAACAGATGACTTCAAATAAAAGAGAAGAAACACAACTAAAATACTGGAACATCTTTTTCAGTCTAAAATACATTCAATCCGTACGAATATAGATCTCGAACGAACAAAATCAAATGGATTATTTGGATTTGTTATACTATTAGTTACTTTTGACATACAGCCTAAATTCCCTAGAAATTCGAGAAACCTTGGTCATAAGCAGTGCAATAGCGCTGCCTTAGTAAAGAGCGATGTGGACAAAATTTAGCATTAATCTTTTTTTATCAATTTTCTTTTCAACAAGGCCCTTCGTATAGAAGGAGTTGTCGTAGAAACTCGTAGAAAAAATTGAAAGAATCGATTAAAATTTAAACTTCTAGTGCCATTTTAATAGTCAGAAGTCATTGGAGGCATCCAAACCCCCTCCCACGCCCAATAATTTACCAAATACATGCAATCAAAATTTTGGGATAACCATTTTGTTCAACATAGTTGAAAGGTCCAGAAACTATGTCTCTTGGGATGTCAACCCCTTCACAGCCCTCGGACCAAGGGCCCTTAAGTTATTAAGTTTGCCTATTGTTTACATATATTATTTGTAATTAGAAAAGATACCATGTTTTACCTTTAGTGTTGAAAAAGACCAGGGACATTCAGCGCAAGCTATCAGAGAATGTTAAGGTGGGTGTTGAACTAAATCAAAACTCGTTATGTGTATACATGTTGTCAAAAGGGTGTAACTCAGAAATGACTAAGGGTGTTAATTTGGAAATTTCACGGAATGATGAGGGGGATGATCAAGAAGGTAATATTTGTACGCTACTACTACTACTCCTACTGCTAATAATACTACTGCTACTCTACTAAAGCTTTCATTTTACTAAAGCTACTACTGCTACAAACTACATCTATTGCTTCTTTAGCCACTACTGTCAAGGCTGAGGATATTGAAGTACAAATTTGAGGAAACGTTGAGCGGAAAATTGAACTAAATCAAAACATACGACTTGTATACATATTGTGAAAGGGCATATCAGCAATATCTTAGGAACGACATACCATATCATGCTGAAACTTACAGGGCAGGATGAAGGGGGTAATCAACTGACCCAAAGGCAATTATGTACTTACTACTACTATGCTACTGCTACTACTGTTACTACTACTACTAATACAAAATTACTACTAATATTATACTAGTACTACTAAGGCTAAGGGTATGACGGTGAATATTTAAGAGAATATTGAGGGGAAAGTTGAACTAAATCAGACTGCACTACGTGCATGCAGGCTGTCAAAAGGGCGTTTCTCAGGAATGACTTAGGGTATTAAATTGGAACTTTCTGATAATGCTTTGGGGAAAGATTAATCTACCAAAAGGCAATATGTGTACGCTACTAATAATACTACTACCATTACCAGTACTACTACTACTACCATTCCTACTACAACTACTACCTCTATCAGAGGCGAATCTCCAGTATTTTATGTGGGGGGGGGGACAAAAGGGGTCCATATCTGGATAGTCAAAGGGCATGGGATGTATAATAATTTTTTTCTCCACATTATGGGGGGGGGGCAACTGCCCCCCTTGCCACCCCAAATGACGCCCCTGACTTCTATTGCAACTAATACTAAGGCGAAGACAATTAAGATGAAAATTTTAGGAAACGTTGAGGGGGAAATCAATCTGAATTAAAAGACACTATGGGCATACAGGCTATCAAAAGGGCATATCGATAAAACCATCGCAACGGCTGATAGCAATACGTCACAAACATTCAGGGCTTGATGAGGGGGATATTCAACTGATCAAAAGACAACATACTACTATTGTTACTATTAGCACAGCTACTATTGTTTGTAGCCTACTACTATAACTAGTAGCAATACTCCTGCTACTATTACTGTCACTACTGCTACAACTAATGCGAGGGCATGAAGGTGAAAATTTTAGGGAATATTGAGGGGGAGGGTTGAACTGAAAGAAAACGCACTGAGTGGATGCAGGTTGTCAAAAGGGTGTATCAATAATATCTTAGCGACGGCTTGGAGTATGAAGCGGAAGCTTACAGGGCTTGTTGTAGGGGACGTTGAACTAGCCAAAAGGCAAATATTTTCACGCTACTCCTCCTCCTCCTCCTACTACTACTACTTCTAATACTACTACTACTACACCTTCTGCTACTGCTACTATTATTATTGCTTCGACATCTAATATTGCTCCCAAAGCTAAGGGTTGGCTACCAAGGTGAAAATTTCAAGGAATGTTGAGACAGTGTTGAAATAAGTCAAAACACACTATGTCTATGCAGGCTGTCGAAAGGACATATAAACAATGGAACAGAAACTGTTTACGGAAATACGTTCAATCTTTCAATGTGTGTTGAGGGGGATATTGAAAAGAACAAAATATATTATGTACATACTGCTACTAACGCTATTACTACTACTACAGCTATTGCTGCTACTGAAGCTAAGCGTATTAAGGTGAAGCTTTCAGGGATGTTTAGGGGCCTGCTGAACTAAATCAAAACACACTATGAGCATGCATTTTATCAAAAGGGTGTACCAGCAATATCTCAGGAACGGCTTAGATTATTAAGCTGAAACTTTCAGGTTATGTTGAGGTGGATTTTGATCTAAAAAAAGGAACTATTTGAGTACTACTATTACTACGATTACTTTTCTTTGAAAATGTCTTTTGTGAAAAAGTTTTTTACAATTAATTTTTAGCAAAAAGCTATGTTTAAGAATCCTTTAAATATAAGGACGTATTTTGGGTCAATTTGTTATAGCTAGTTTTGTAGATGCATCGTGTATAAATTGCGAAGCAATAATTTTCGTTTGTTTTTTGTTTTTTAAATTCAATATACAATAAACCTTACGAAAAGATCTTTGTCTAGCTCGGATGATGAAGCTAAAGAAGTCAACATGAGTTTTTATTAAAATAGCAGATTAGCTATAAGTTTTGCTTTCTACTTCTTTTAATTTTCCCCACGAAATATGCACAACTTTGTCACGTAGAGAAAGAATCCCAAAGTGAATACTCATCAGTGAAACAGTTCGTGGTAACCAACGATAAGGAAGGAACGACTCGGCCAATTGTAACCGAGATTCTAAAAACAGAAACTTTGATAACAATTAATACATCAAAAGAATTGATTTCTTATGTTGGTTCCAAATATATAAAATCATTTAGTTTAATGTTAAAAATCAAAAGCTATGAGTCTGAAAAATTTGCCTGATTTCCAATTAAAAGGGGGAAACAAACCCAAAAAGTCAAGTGATCTCAACAAAAATCCCACCAACAGAAGCGCTGCATCGGAGAACCTACTGTAGAGGTTTCAAGCTCCTATTTACATAAATTTGGAATTTGTGTTTTTTTTTTTTTTTTTTTTTGCGCAAGGTGGATCGTATCGAACCAGTGGTTCTAGAAGATTGAGAATGGGCTCATTCTAACGCAAATTGAAAGTTCTAGTGCCCTTTTAAGTGACAAAAAATATTGGAGGGTGAATAACCCCCCCCCCTCTCACTTCCCTTTTTTCCACAAAGACATCGGATAAAAATTGGGTGATAGGCAATTGGTTCAAATAGTTAAAAACAATTCCTGGTAGGGAGTTCGTGAGAATTTAAAGAGGGAAATTCATTGCTGGTTTGAAAACTCAGAAATTAGATAAAAATGAGTTCTTCAATGAAAGGAGCCATATAAACTTAAGACAGAATTATCCGTATGAGGGCACCCTTCCTCATCCTTGCTCCTTATCTATTGTTGAGCTTTAGTCCAAAATTGTTGAAGAACGACTCCTGAAACAAAGGGCCGTTGAATTTGAATGAGAAGTATTTTCAAAGACCGTAATGATTTAAGAACGTTAAGCAAAATAATTTTTGTTCGTTTTAGGTTTTATTGCTGCGGCTTACTTTCATATGAAAAATGTGTTTTATTTAATATCTTTGATAAGCTGGTATTTCTCACTGGACAGTTTCTTTCCTTTTTTTTCAACGCGCTACTGAACTGTTATCCAGGGCAAATTTTTCGAAGTGGAAAAAATAGGCAAAGTTGATTAAAACAGCAAAGAAATGAATAAATCTTTCGATCCAAATATGTATAGTATTTTATACCTTGTGCAAGATATTTGTATGCAGATTTTCAAAGGTTTTCGACCAATGGGTAATCTGAAAAATCTTCAAAAACTGGTAATTTGGTCCTATTTAGCAAAATTGCTGTCAAGCAGGGTCGTATCCAGGATCTTCTTCGGGGAGAGGTAAAACACATCCTCCTCCAAATATACATGTGTACACATGTAATGCATGTATAACACATGTATTAAATGTGTTTCACATGCAATATTTTGCTAGTTTTGTACGAATCAGATCAAATTTATGGGTGGGGGGTCAAAATAGTACCCCCCTCCCCTATACAAAACAAGAGAAGATAATGAGGAAATTTGTGAAGAAAGCGAATAACACGCTAGTAAAATCTATTCAAACATCAGTCAAATACAATGTAAATAAATGAAAAGAAATCAACCTTATTCAAAAAATGACATTGATGCAACGTATTTTTAACTATAATCATCAAATAAATTTTCTTCAAAAAGTGTATAGGCTTCCTCTCCTCACATAGGTTCAGCCAAAAATGACAAAACAAAAGAGTTATTCATTCAAGCTACCTGGATTGAATAAAAATCAGAAAAATTCCTTATTGCATTAGTTGCTCTTTGTGCTACTAATCTTCTATTTCTTTTTGGAGTGGGTTTATTCTTATTGGCTCCTAATTTTATTTTATTGTGTATTAAATTTTTTTTCTATGATTAACTTTGTGTACATAGAGTTGACTATGTATTCACCCAAGTCTCTATTTAGGAATGTATTTTTATGGAAGTTTTTGTTCGATTTCAACTGATTCACAGACAATTTGATTCCTAAGTTTCAGCAGAATCTTTGTAACAAGCGTAATATATATATATATATAGATATATATATATATATATATATATATATATATATATATATATATATATATATATATATATATATACATATATATATCTATATATATATATACTATATATATATATATATATATATATATATATATGTATATATATTATATATATATATATATATATATATATATATATATATATATTCTATATATATATATATATATATATATATATATATATATATATATATATATATATATATAATATATATATATATATATATATATATATATATACATATTATATATATATATATATATATATATACACGCAAGTAGAACCCTATCATGAGCTCGTGTCACGCACCCCTGCTGCCATCTACAATTTAGTTTAATGCTGACGGGACATAATTTATTCAAGGATTATCGATCGAGTCTAATGGGGGGTGTCAAGGTCAATCGATCTGTTGTTGTTTGGCCACGTGCGAATGACATGAGGGGTGATTTACATAATGCTGACGGGACATAATTTATTCAAGGATTATCGATCGAGTCTAATGGGGGTGTCAAGGTCAATCGATCTGTTGTTGTTTGGCCACGTGCGAATGACATGCGGGGTGATTTACATAATCGATGGGGAATTATTGATTCACGAGCGTGGGGAATTAAGAAACATTAAGGCTTCTTTAATCTTAGGTCTGTGGGATAAACGTTCATTAGGTCAGAGAGAAAAATTAATATACTATTTTTAAATAGGGCTTCACGAAGGGGGAATTAAGAAACATTAAGGCTTCTTTAATCTTAGGTCTGAGGGATAAACGTTCTTTAGGTCAGAGAGAAAAATTAATATTCTATTTTTAAATAGGGCTTCATTGATCTATAGTGTCATGAATTATAAATGACATCACTTGTTATCTTGGAATTATGTGGGAGTCTAAAGAGATAGAAATTCTATTTTTAAATACGGCTTCACGGAGCTTTAAGTCGGAGAGATAAATTGATATTCTAACGAAACCATAATAGTTTAGCTAGGAAAATTTATGAGATGAAGAGATTAACGTAGGAAAGGGTTTCCTAGAAATTTGAAATGTGAAAGCACTGAGATGCCAAACAAAAGGAACACGATGAAATTACTTTTAGGGATTATTTGGGCGAAACGGTTTTAGACAGCTTATGGAATTATTTCGGCGAAACCGTTAGAGACGTTGATTTAAAAGATGATTTAAAAGATGATTTTTGAGTGTGGTCGTTATAATACACAAGTTCCATTGAACAGTGTTGTGAGGTCCCCTACCACAACCCCAAAGAGCCCCGATCGCCCTACCCCGATCCAAAGGGTTCCAATCCCCATACCCCAATCCAGAAGGACCCCCCGGTCCCCAAAGGTTCCCAGGGCTCCCACCCGGCCCCAGACCCTCAAAGGCCCACCCCGGGCCCCCCAAAGGCACATCGAGCTCCCAAAAGACCACCGGGGTCCCAAAGGCCTTCACCCGGTCACCAAATGTCCCCCAGGCTCTCAACCGGCCTCCAGGACCCCCAAAGGCCCTCCACCGGCCCCCAAAGGTCCCCCAGGCTCCCAAAAGGGCCCCCCACCCTCCCCTCCTCTCCCTCTCCTCCCCACTCCTCACCGTCACCTCCCCCCTCCCCTCCCCCCCCATCCCCCTCCCCTCCCCTCCCTCCCCCTACCCATTTTTTTAATATTTTTTGTGCATTGAGACACAGAAGGGACACCCTCCCCCAAGGGTCCCCCAAACACCCTCCCCGGGCCCCCCAAAGAGCCCCCTCTCCATTTTTTAATGCTTTTTTATGGCTTTATTATATCTTTTCTGAACAAGTTCCATTCATAATATCATTCCTAAACCCATTTTCCAACCTCAAAGAGTCCCCACCCCAATTTGTAAATACTTTCTTGAATTTTTTAACATGGTATTTTTTAACTTTTTACGTTCCGACCTTTCTCAAAGAGTCAAATTTAAAGTTCTATTCCAAATATTTTCCCGGAACAAGAAAAGTCCCAAGACATAAAAAATTTAAAGTTCACTTCTAAATTTTTCCGTAGAAGATAGGAAAAGTTATACTATGATTGTGATTATTTTCTATGACGATAAAAAATTTCACTTTAATTCTAAATTTTCTTAAATTCAGTTCTGACCATTCTCAAAGAGATGAATATATATATATACATATATATATATATATATACACCCAAGTAGAACCCTATCATGAGCTCGTGTCACGCACCCCTGCTGCCATCTACAATTTAGTTTAATGCTGACGGGACATAATTTATTCAAGGATTATCGATTGAGTCTAATGGGGGGTGTCAAGGTCAATCGATCTGTTGTTGTTTGGCCACGTGCGAATGACATGAGGGGTGATTTACATAATGCTGACGGGACATAATTTATTCAAGGATTATCGATCGAGTCTAATGGGGGTGTCAAGGTCAATCGATCTGTTGTTGTTTGGCCACGTGCGAATGACATGCGGGGTGATTTACATAATCGATGGGGAAATTATTGATTCACGAAGGGGAAATTAAGAAACATTAAGGCTTCTTTAATCTTAGGTCTGTGGGATAAACGTTCATTAGGTCAGAGAGAAAAATTAATATACTATTTTTAAATAGGGCTTCACGAAGGGGGAATTAAGAAACATTAAGGCTTCTTTAATCTTAGGTCTGAGGGATAAACGTTCTTTAGGTCAGAGAGAAAAATTAATATTCTATTTTTAAATAGGGCTTCATTGATCTATA
Source organism: Artemia sinica (assembly GCA_027921565.1). Lineage (NCBI taxonomy): Eukaryota > Metazoa > Arthropoda > Branchiopoda > Anostraca > Artemiidae > Artemia > Artemia sinica. The sequence goes on along the minus strand of CM051259.1, from coordinate 40,860,977 downwards.
GTGTCATGAATTATAAATGACATCACTTGTTATCTTGGAATTATGTGGGAGTCTAAAGAGATAGAAATTCTATTTTTAAATACGGCTTCACGGAGCTTTAAGTCGGAGAGATAAATTGATATTCTAACGAAACCATAATAGTTTAGCTAGGAAAATTTATGAGATGAAGAGATTAACGTAGGAAAGGGTTTCCTAGAAATTTGAAATGTGAAAGCACTGAGATGCCAAACAAAAGGAACACGATGAAATTACTTTTAGGGATTATTTGGGCGAAACGGTTTTAGACAGCTTATGGAATTATTTCGGCGAAACCGTTAGAGACGTTGATTTAAAAGATGATTTAAAAGATGATTTTTGAGTGTGGTCGTTATAATACACAAGTTCCATTGAACAGTGTTGTGAGGTCCCCTACCACAACCCCAAAGAGCCCCGATCGCCCTACCCCGATCCAAAGGGTTCCAATCCCCATACCCCAATCCAGAAGGACCCCCCGGTCCCCAAAGGTTCCCAGGGCTCCCACCCGGCCCCCAGACCCTCAAAGGCCCACCCCGGGCCCCCCAAAGGCACATCGAGCTCCCAAAAGACCACCGGGGTCCCAAAGGCCTTCACCCGGTCACCAAATGTCCCCCAGGCTCTCAACCGGCCTCCAGGACCCCCAAAGGCCCTCCACCGGCCCCCAAAGGTCCCCCAGGCTCCCAAAGGGCCCCCCACCCTCCCCTCCCTCTCCCTCTCCTCCCCACTCCTCACCGTCACCTCCCCTCCTCCCCTCCCTCCCCCTCCCCTCCCCTCCCCTCCCCTCCCCTCCCCCTACCCATTTTTTTAATATTTTTTGTGCATTGAGACACAGAAGGGACACCCTCCCCCAAGGGTCCCCCAAACACCCTCCCCGGGCCCCCCAAAGAGTCCCCTCTCCATTTTTTAATACTTTTTTATGGCTTTATTATATCTTTTCTGAACAAGTTCCATTCATAATGTCATTCCTAAACCCATTTTCCAACCTCAAAGAGTCCCCCCCCAATTTGTAAATACTTTCTTGAATTTTTTAACATGGTATTTTTTAACTTTTTACGTTCCGACCTTTCTCAAAGAGTCAAATTTAAAGTTCTATTCCAAATATTTTCCCGGAACAAGAAAAGTCCCAAGACATAAAAAATTTAAAGTTCACTTCTAAATTTTTCCGTAGAAGATAGGAAAAGTTATACTATGATTGTGATTATTTTCTATGAAGATAAAAAATTTCACTTTAATTCTAAATTTTCTTAAATTCAGTTCTGACCATTCTCAAAGAGATGAAAAAATTTAAAGTTCTGTTCCAAATATTTCCCCGGAAGAAGAAAAGTTCAACTTCGATTCTGAATTTTCTCAATGAAAATGAAATAAGTTATTGATCAATTCTATTTTCCCAAAATAATATAAAATTTTCCACTTCAATTCAGATTTTTCTCAAAGAGATGAAAAAATTTAAAATATTGTTCCAAATTTTTCTTAGAAGATAGAAAAGATCAAGTTCTAATCTGAATTTTACCTAAGAACACAATTCAATTCTAATTTCTCCAGAGAAAATAAAAAGCTTCCACTTCAGTTTTAAGTTTACCAAGACATAAAAAATTTAAAGTTCAGTTCTAAATTTTTCCTTAGAAGATAGGAATAGTTATACTTCGATTGTGATTATTTTCTATGAAGATAAAAAGTTTCAATTTAATTCTAAATTTTCTTAAATTCAGTTCCGACCTTTCTCAAAGAGATGAAAAAATTTAAAGTTCTGTTCAATATATTTTCTCGGAAGAAGAAAAGTTCAACTTCGATTCTGAATTTTCTCATTGAAAATGAAATATGTTATTGATCAATTCTATTTCTCCAAAATAATATAAAAATTTTCCACTTCAGTTCAGATTTTTCTCAAAGAGATGAAAAATTTAAAATACTATTCCAAATTTTTCATAGAAGATAGAAAAGTTCAAGTTCTCTTCTGAATTTTACCAACAAACACAATTCAATTCTAATTTCTCCAGAGAAAATAAAAAGCTTCCACTTCAGTTTTAAGTTCACCAAGACATAAAAAATTTAAAGTTCTGTTCTAAATTTTTCTGTAGAAGATAGGAAAAGTTATACTATGATAGTGATTATTTTCCATGAAGATAAAAAGTTTCACTTTAATTCTAAATTTTCTTAAATTCAGTTCCGACTTTTCACATAGAGATGAAAAAAATTTAAAGTTCTGTTCCAAATTTTTCATAGAATATTGGAAAAGTTATACTTTGATCGTGAATATTCAAGTTCTCTTCTGAATTTTACCAAAGAACACAATTCAATTCTAATTTCTCCAGAGAAAATAAAAAGCTGCCACTTCAGTTTTAAGTTCGCCATGACATAAAAAATTTAAAGTTCAGTTCTAAATTTCTACATAGAAGATAGGAAAAGTTATACTATGATTGTGATTATTTTCTATGAAGATTAAAAGTTTCACTTCAATTTTAAATTTTCTCAAAGAAGTGAAGAAAAGTTCAACTTCGATTCTGAATTTTCTCAATGAAAATGAAATAAGTTATTGATCATTTCTATTTTCCCAAAATAATATAAAAATTTTCCACTTCAGTTCAGATTTTTCTCAAACAGATGAAAAAATTTAAAATACTGTTCCAAATTTTTCATAGAAGATAGAAAAGTTCTTGTTCTCTTCTGAATTTTATCAAAGAACATAATTCATTTCTAATTTCTCCAGAGAAAATAAAAAGTTTCCATATCACTTTTAAGTTTACCAAGACATAAAAATTTAAAGTTCAATTCTAAATTTTTCCATAGAAGATAGGAAAATTTATACTATGATTGTGATTATTTTCCATGAAGATAAAAAGTTTCACTTTAATTCTAAATTTTCTTAAATTCAATTCCGACCTTTCTCAAAGAGATGAAAAAAATTAAAGTTCTGTTCCAAATATTTTCCCGGAAGAAGAAAAGTTCAACTTCGATTCTGAATTTTCTCAATGAAAATGAAAAAGTTATTGATCAAATCTTTTTTCTCAAAAATAATATAAAAATTTCCACTTCAGTTCAAATTTTTTTCTCAAAGAGATGAAGAAATTTAAAGTTCTGTTCCAAATTTTTCATAGAAGATAGGAAAAGTTATACTTTGATCGTGAATATTCGAGTTCTATTCTGAATTTTACCAAAGAACACAATTCAATTCTAATTTCCACAATAAAAAATTTAAAGTTCAATTCTAAATTTTTCGGTGGAAGATAGAAAAAGTAATACCATACGTGTGAATATTTTCCCGGAAGATAAAAAGTTCTAGTTCAATTTAAAATTTTCTCAACGAAGTGAAGAAGAATTCAAGTTCTCTTCTGAATTTTACCAAAGAACACAATTCATTTCTAATTTCACCAGAGAAAATAAAAATATTCCACTTCAGTTCCTTATTTCACAAAGACATAAAGAAATTTAAAGTTCAATTCTAAATTTTTCGGTGGAAGATAGAAAAAGTAATACCATACTTGTGAATATTTTCATGGAAGATAAAAAGTTCTAGTTCAATTTAAAATTTTCTCAACGAAGTGAAGGAAAGTTCAAGTTCTCTTCTGAATTTTCTCAATGAAAAAGAAATTAGTCATTGATCATTTCTATTTTTCCAAATAATATAAAAATTTTCCACTTTAGTTCAGATCTGGCTCGAAGAGATGAAAAATTTAAAATACTGTTCCAAATTTTTCATTGAAGATAAAAAAGTTCAAGTTCTCTTCGGAATTTTACCAAAGAACACAATTCAATTCTAATTTCTCCAGAGAAAATAAAAATCTTCCACTTCAGTTCTTTATTTCACAAAGACAAAGAAATTTAAAGTTCAATTCTAAATTTTTCGGTGGAAGATAGAAAAAGTAATACCATACTTGTGAATATTTTCATGGAAGATAAAAAGTTCTAGTTCAATTTAAAATTTTCTCAACGAAGTGAAGGAAAGTTCAAGTTCTCTTCTGAACTTTACCAAAGAACACACTTCAATTCTAATTTCTCCAGAGAAAACAAAAATCTTCCACTTCAGTTCTTTATTTCACAAAGACATAAAGAAATTTAAAGTTCAATTCTAATTTTTCGGTGGAAGATAGAAAAATTAGGATAAAAATGAAGATATTTATGCACTGTTTCAACTAGCTATGGCTAAGTTTGCTAAAGACAAGCTATTTTCTTGCGAAAACACACGAAATCAGAAAAAATATTGTTAGGTTAGGTTAAGTTAGATTAGGTTAGGTTAGCCTACGTACGCGCGCATATAGGTTAAGTTAGGTTAGATTAAGTTAGATTAGGTTAAGTTAGGTTAGGTTAGGTTAGATTAAGTTAGGTTAGGTTAAGTTAGGTTAGGCTAGCTTAGCCTACGTACGCGCGCGTACGTAGGCTAACCTCATTTTTATCCTAATATCTTCATTTTTATCCTAATTGCGTAGGTACTAAAGGAACATTGAACATTTTTTCTGATTTTGTGTTTTCGCAAGAAAATAGCTTGTCTTTAGCAAACTTAGTCATAGCTAGTTGAAACTCTGCATAAATATCTTCATTTTTAGCCTAATTGCGTAGGTACTAAAGGTACATTGAACATTTTTTCTGATTTGTTGTGTTTTTCGCAAGAAAATAGCTTGTCTTTAGCAAACTTAGCCATAGTTAGTTGAAACTCTGCATAAATATCTTCATTTAAGCCTAATTGCGTAGGTACTAAAGGAACATTGAACATTTTTTCTGATTTTGTGTGTTTTCGCACGAAAATAGCTTGTCTTTAGCAAACTTAGCCATAGCTAGTTGAAACTCTGTATAAATATCTTCATTTTTAGTCTAATTGCGTAGGTACTAAAGGAACATTGAACATTTTTTCTGAGTTTGTGTGTTTTCGCAAGAAAATAGCTTGTCTTTAGCAAACTTAGCCATAGCTAGTTGAAACTCTGCATAAATATCTTCATTTTTAGTCTCACAAGTATGGTATTAATTTTTCTATCTCCCACCGAAAAATTTAGAATTGAACTTTAAATTTCTTTATGTCTTTGTGAAATAAAAGAACTGAAGTGGAAGATTTTTGTTTTCTCTGGAGAAATTAGAATTGAAGTGTGTTCTTTGTAAAGTTCAGAAGAGAACTTGAACTTTCCTTGACTTCGTTGAGAAAATTTTAAATTGAATTAGAACTTTTTATCTTCCGTGAAAATATTCACAAGTATGGTATTACTTTTTCTATCTTCCACCGAAAAATTAGAATTGAACATTAAATTTCTTTATGTCTTTGTGAAATAAAGAACTGAAGTGGAAGATTTTTGTTTTCTCTGGAGAAATTAGAATTGAAGTGTGTTCTTTGGTAAAGTTCAGAAGAGAACTTGAACTTTTCTTCACTTCGTTGAGAAAATTTTAAATTGAACTAGAACTTTTTATCTTCCGGGAAAATATTCACAAGTATGGTATTACTTTTTCTATCTTCCACCGAAAAATTTAGAATTGAACTTTAAATTTCTTTGTCTTTGTGAAATAAAGAACTGAAGTGGAAGATTTTTATTTTCTCTGGAGAAATTAGAATTGAATTGTGTTCTTTGGTAAAATTCCGAAGAGAACTTGAACTTTTTTATCTTCAGTGAAAAATTTGGAACAGTATTTTAAATTTTTCATCTCTTCGAGCCAGATCTGAACTAAAGTGGAAAATTTTTTATATTATTTGGAAAAATAGAAATGATCAATGACTAATTTCTTTTCATTGAGAAAATTCAGAAGAGAACTTGAACTTTCCTTCACTTCGTTGAGAAAATTTTAAATTGAACTAGAACTTTTATCTTCCTGAAAATATTCACAAGTTATGGTATTACTTTTTCTATCTTCCACCGAAAAATTTAGAATTGAACTTTAAATTTCTTTATGTCTTTGTGAAATAAG
>CM051259.1:40787878-40854979 GCA_027921565.1 Artemia sinica | reverse complement strand
ACCTAATTGAAAGTAGAAGGGCCTCATGAGCTCGTGTCACCCACCCCTGCTGCCACCTATAACTTTTTTTACATAGTTTATGGATGGTTATGTGTGTTTGGTCGATTTATTTGATGTTTTTATGGATTTTGTCAGTGAGAATGAAAAAACAGGAATTTTGTCACATTTATGTCTGTTTTTATGGATGGTTATGTGTGTTGTCAATTTATTTGATGTTTTTATGGATTTTGTCAGTGAGAATGGAAAAACAGGAACTTTGTCACTCCCTTCTTGTTGTTGTTCGATGCAGATGTTATGAGTTTCCGGGGAAACAGTATTTGTTATTGTTGTTCAAGCCAAATGTTATGAGTTTCCGGAAACAGTTAGATCGCGTGTTTCCAATATTTGTTGATCGAGCCAAATGTTATGAGTTTCCGGGCAAGGTTAATTAATGTCTGACAGATGACGTCAAGTTAATTAATGTCTTTGGATTTCGAACAGAATGTTACCGAGGCAAAGTTTAGATCACACATGACAGATGATGGCATGATTGATTGATTGACATGAAAGGGGAATTAATTTGTTGTTCTAAAGAGAATTGATTCACGAAAAGGAATTAATTTGGAGTTCGAACAGAAATGTCTCCGGGCAAAGTTTCGATCACACATGACAGATGATGTCATGATTGATTGATTGACATTTTATGGAATTATTTCGGCGAAACAGTTAGAGACATTTTAAAATATGATTTTTGAAGAGATTTTAGGAGAGAATTTGAGGGTAAAAACTTTGTGGTCGTTATAATACACAAGTTCTATTTGAACAGTGTTGTGAGGTCCTCTACCCCAAGCCCAAAGGGTTCCAATCCCCCTACCCAACCCCGAAGGAAGCCCCGGTACTCAAAGGTCCCCCCAAGCTCCCAAAGAGCCCCAGTCCCCCAAACGCCCTCCTCAAAGGCCCTCCCCTGGTCCTCAAAGGGCCCCCGGACCCCCCCCCCCCAAAGAGCCCCCCGGACCCCAGAGGTCCTCACCCGGTCCCCAAAGGTCCACCGGGCTCCCAAAGGACCAATCGGCCCTCAAGTGCCCCCCAGACCCCCAAAGGCCCTCCCTGTGCCCCAAAGGCCCTCCCCCGGTCCCCAAAGGTCCCCCCGGGCCCGAGAAGCGCCGCGGGCCAGGAAAGCGCCGCAGGGATGCGCCGCGGGTCAGTAAAGCGCCGCAGGATGCGCCGCAAAAAAAAAGTAAACTAAAAAGTAAAAATTTCGAAATGTTATCCCCCAAAGGCCCTCCCCTGGTCCTCAAAGGTCCCCCGGGCTCCCAAAGGGCCAACCGGCCCCCAAGGGTCCCCCAAAAAACACCCTCCCCAGGCCCCCCAAAGAGTCCCCTCTCCATTTTTTAATACTTTTGATGGCTTTATTATATCTTTTCAGAACAAGTTCCACTCATAATGTCCTTCCTAAACCCATTTTACAAGTTGAAGTACCCATCCTTTTCACCCGCAACTTAGTTATAGGTAAGAGTTTGAAGTTTTTACCTTAGAGACTTAGCTTAGAGTTTTAGTTTGGTTTAGTTTTTAGTTAAAAGTATAGAATTTTTAGCTTAGAGTCTTAGCTTAGAGTTTTATTCAGAGTTCTAGTTTAGTTTAGTTTTAGTTAAGAGTTTTTGAGTTTTACCTTAAAGTCTTCGATTAGAGTTTTAGTTAGGGTTGAAGTTTAGTTTAGTTTACTTAAGAGTTTAGAGTTTTAGCATAGAGTCTTAGCTTAGAGTTTTTGTTAGAGTTCTAGCTTAGTTTTAGTTAAGAGTTTGGAGTTTTACCTTAGAGACCTAGCTTAGAGTTTTAGTTTAGTTTAGTTACAGTTAAGAGCTTAGAGTTTTTTTTTAGCTTAGAGTCTTAGTTTAGAGTTTTTGTTAGAGTTATAGTTTAGTTTTAGTTTTACTTAAGAGTTTGGTGTTTTACCTTAGAGTCTTAGCTTAGAGTTTTAGTTAGAGTTCTAGTTTAGTTTTAGTTAAGAGTTTAGAATTTTAGCTTAGAGTCTTAGCTTAGAGTTTTTGTTATAGTTCTAGTTTATTCTAGTTTAATTAAGAGTTTAGAGTTTTCAGCTGAGAGTCTTAGCTTAGAGTTTTTGCCGAAGTTCTAGTTTAGTTTAGTTTTAGTTAATAGTTTAGAGTTTTAGCTTAGAGTCTTAGCTTAGAGTTTTTGTTAGAGTTGAAATTTAGTTTAGTAATAGTTAAGAGTTTAGAGTTTTAGCTTAGAGTCTTAGCTTAGAGTTCTTGTTAGAATTCTATTTTAATTTAGATATAGTTAAGAGTTTGGAGTTTTACCCTAGAGACTTAGCTTAGAGATTTAGTTTAGTTTAGTTTTTAGTTAAGAGTTTAGAGTTTTTTTAGCTTAAAGTCTTAGCGTAGAGTTTTTTGTTAGAGTTCTAGTTTAGTTTAGTTTTAGTTAAGAGTTTGGTGTTTTACCTTAGAGTCATAGCTTAGAGTTTTAGTTAGAGTTCTTGTTAGTAATAGTTAAGAGTTTAGAATTTTAGCTTAGAGTCTTAGCTTAGAGTTTTTGTTAGAGTTCTAGTTTAGTTTAGTTATAGTTAAGAGATTGGTGTTTTACCAAAGAGACTTAGCTTAGAGTTTTAATTTAGTTTAGTTTTGGTTAAGATTTTAGAGTTTTAGCTTAGAGTCTTAGCATAGAGTTTTTGTTAGAATTCTAGTTTAGTTTAGTTTTAGTTAAGAGTTTAGAGTTTTAGCCTAGAGTCTTATCTCAGAGTTTTTTATAGAGTTCTAGTTTTGTTTAGTTTTAGTTAAGAGTTTAGAGTTTTTAGCTTAGAGTCTTAGTTTAAAGTTTTTTTTGTTGAAGTTCTAGTTTAGTTTTAGAGTTTTAGCTTAGACTTAGAGTTTTAGATTAGTCTAGTTTTAGTTAAGAGTTTAGAGTTTTAGCTTAGAGTCTTAGCTTAGAGTTTTTGTTTGAGTTCTAGTTTAGTTTAGTTTTAGTTAAGAGTTTAGAGTTTTAGCTTAGAGTCTTAGCTTAGAGTTTTTGTTAGAGTTCTAGTTTAGTTTAGTTTAGTTATAGTTAAGAGTTTGGAATTTTACCTTAGAGACATAGCTTAGAGTTTTAGTTTAGTTTAGTTTTACTTAAGAGTTTAGAGGCTTAGCTTAGAGTCTCAGCTTAGAGTTTTTTGCTAGAGTTTCTAGTTTAGTTTAGTTTTAGTTAAGAGTTTAGTGTTTTTAGCTTAGAGTCCTAGTTTAGAGTTTTTGTTGAAGTTCTAGTTTAGTTTTTAGTTTTAGTTTAGAGTTTTTGCTTAGACTTAGAGTTTTAATTAGAGTTCTAGTTTAATTTAGTTAGCTAAGAGTTTAGAGTTTTAGCTTAAACTCATAGCTTAGAGTTTTTGTTAGAGTTCTAGTTTAGTTTAGTTTTTAGTTAAGAGTTTAGAGTTTTACCATAGAGTCTTAGCTTAGAGTTTTAGCTTAGAGTCTTAGCTTAGAGTTTTTGTTATAGTTCTAGTTTAGCTTAGTTTAGTTATAGTTAAGAGTTTGGAGTTTTACCTTAGACACTTAGCTTAGAGTTTTAGTTTAGTTTAGTTTTACTTAAGAGTTTAGAGTTTTAGCTTGGAGTATCAGCTTAGAGTTTTTTGCTAGAGTTCTAGTTTAGTTTAGTTTAAATTAAGAGTTTAGTGTTTTTAGCTTAGAGTCTTAGTTTAGAGTTCTTGTTGAAGTTCTAGTTTAGTTTAGTTTTAGTTTAGAGTTTTAGCTTAGACTTAGAGTTTTTAATAAGAGTTCTAGTTTAGTTTAGTAGGCTAAGAGTTTAGAGTTTTAACTTAGAGTTCTAGTTTAGTTTAGTTTTAGTTAAGAGTTTAGAGTTTTAGCTTAGAGTTTTTGTTAGAGTTCTAGTTTAGTTTAGTTTTAGTTAAGAGTTTAGAGTTTTTAGCTTAGTCTTAGTTTAAAGTTTTTTTGTTGAAGTTCTAGTTTAGTTTTTTAGAGTTTTAGCTTAGACTTAGAGTTTTAATTACAGTTTTAGATTAGTTTAGTTAAGAGTTTAGAGTTTTAGCTTAGAGTCTTAGCTAAGAGTTTTTGTTAGAGTTCTAGTTTAGTTTAGTTTTAGTTAAGAGTTTAGAGTTTTAGCTTAGAGTCTTAGCTTAGAGTTTTTGTTATAGTTCTAGTTTAGTTTAGTTATAGTTAAGAGTTTTGGAATTTTACCTTAGAGACTTAGCTTAGAGTTTTTAGTTTAGTTTAGTTTTACTTAAGAGTTTAGAGTGTTAGCTTAGAGTCTCAGCTTAGAGTTTTTGCTAGAGTTTCTAGTTTAGTTTAGTTTTTAGTTAAGAGTTTAGTGTTTTTAGCTTAGAGTCTTAGTTTTAGAGTTTTTGTTGAAGTTCTAGTCTAGTTTAGTTTTAGTTTAGAGTTTTAGCTTAGACTTAGAGTTTTAAATTAGAGTTTCTAGCTTAGTTTTTTAGTTAGCTAAGAGTTTAGAGTTTTTAGCTTAAAGTCATAGCTTAGAACTTTTGTTAGAGTTCTAGTTTAGTTTAGTTTTAGTTAAGAGTTTAGAGTTTTTCCATAGAGTCTTAGCTTAGAGTTTTAGCTTAGTGTCTTAGCTTAGAGTTTTGTTATAGTTCTAGTTTAGCTTAGTTTTAGTTATAGTTAAGAGTTTGGAGTTTTACCTTAGAGACTTAGCTTAGAGTTCTAGTTTAGTTTAGTTTAAATTAAGAGTCTAGTGTTTTTAGCTTAGAGTCTTAGTTTAGAGTTCTTGTTGAAGTTCTAGTTTAGTTTTAGTTTTAGTTTAGAGTTTTAGCTTAGACTTAGAGTTTTAATTAGAGTTCTAGTTTAGTTTAGTAGGCTAAGAGTTTAGAGTTTTAGCTTAGAGTTTTTGTTAGAGTTCTAGTTTAGTTTAGTTTTAGTTTAGGAGTTTAGTGTTTTTTAGCTTAGAGTCTTAGTTCAAAGTTTTTTTTATTGAAGTTCTTCTAGTTTAGTTTTAGAGTTTTAGCTTAGACTTAGAGTTTTAATTAGAGTTCTAGTTTAGTTTTTAGTTAGCTAAGAGTTTAGAGTTTTAGCTTAAACTCATAGCTTAGAGTTTTTTGTTAGAGTTCTAGTTTAGTTTTAGAGTTTTTAGCTAAGAGTTTAGAGTTTTACCATAGAGTCTTAGCTTAGAGTTTTAGCTTAGAGTCTTAGCTTAGAGTTTTTTTGTTATAGTTCTAGTTTTAGCTTAGTTTAGTTATAGTTTAAGAGTTTGGAGTTTTACCTTAGACACTTAGCTTAGAGTTTTAGTTTAGTTTAGTTTTACTTAAGAGTTTAGAGTCTTAGCTTAGAGTCTCAGCTTAGAGTTTTTGCTAGAGTTCTAGTTTAGTTTAGTTTTAGTTAAGAGTTTAGTGTTTTTAGCTTAGAGTCTTAGTTTAGAGTTTTTGTTGAAGTTCTAGTCTAGTTTAGTTTTTAGTTTAGAGTTTTAGCTTAGACTTAGAGTTTTAATTAGAGTTCTAGTTTAGTTTAGTTAGCTAAGTGTTTAGAGTTTTTAGCTTAAAGTCATAGCTTAGAGCTTTTGTTAGAGTTCTAGTTTAGTTTAGTTTTTAGTTAAGAGTTTAGAGTTTTACCATAGAGTCTTAGCTTAGAGTTTTAGTTTAGAGTCTTAGCTTAGAGTTTTTGTTATAGTTCTAGTTTAGCTTAGTTTAGTTATAGTTAAGAGTTTGGAGTTTTACCTTAGAGACTTAGCCTAGAGTTTTAGTTTAGTTTAGTTTTACTTAAGAGTTTTAGCTTAGAGTCTCAGCTTAGAGTTTTTGCTAGAGTTCTAGTTTAGTTTAAATTAAGAGTTTAGTGTTTTTTAGCTTAGAGTCTTAGTTTTTAGAGTTCTTGTTGAAGTTCTAGTATAGTTTAGTTTTAGTTTAGAGTTTTAGCTTAGACTTAGAGTTTAATTAGAGTTCTAGTTTAGTTTATTAGGCTAAGAGTTTAGAGTTTTAGCTTAGAGTTTTTTGTTAGAGTTCTAGTTTAGTTTAGTTTTAGTTAAGAGTTTAGAGCTTTACCATAGAGTCTTAGCTTAGAGTTTTAGTTAGAGTTAAAGTTTAGTTTAGTTACTTTTAAGAATTTAGAGTTTTAGCTTAGAGTCCATAGCTTAGAGTTTTACTTAAAGTTTTAGTTTGGTTAAGTTTTAGTTAAGAGTTTCGAGTTTTAGCTGAGTCTTAGCTTAGAGTTTTTTGTTAGAGTTCTAGTTTAGTTTAGTTTTTGTTAAGTGTTTTAGAGTTTTACCTTAGAGTCTTAGCTTAGAGTTTTTGTTAGAGTTCTAGTATAGTTTAATTTTAGTTAAGAATTTGATGTTTTACCTTTGAGTTTCAGTTAGAGTTCTAGTTTAATTTACTTTTAGTTAAGAGTTTAGTGTTTTACCTTAGAGTATTAGCTTAGAGTTTTAGCTAGAGTTCTAGTTTAGTTTAGTTTTAGTTAAGATTTAGAATTTCAGCTTAAAGTCTTAGCTTAGAGTTTTTGTTAGAGTTCTAGTTTATTTTAGTTTTAGTTAAGAGTTTAGAAATTATAGCTTAGAGTCATAGCTTAGAGTTTTTGTTGAAGTTCTAGTTTAGTTTAGTTTTAGTTAATAGTTTAGAGTTTTAGCTTAGAGTTTTTTGTTAGAGTTGAAGTTTAGTTTAGTAATAGTTTAAGAGTTTAGAGTTTTAGCTTAGAACCTTAGCTTAGAGTTTTTTAGAGTTCTAGTTTAGTTTAGATATAGTTAAGCGTTTTGGAGTTTTACCCACGAAACTTAGCCTAGAGTTTTTAGTTCAGTTTTAGTTAAGAGTTTTAGAGTTTTAGCTTAGAATCATAGCTTAGAGTTTTTAGAGTTCTAGTTTAGTTTAGATATAGTTAAGCGTTTGGAGTTTTACCTTCGAAACTTAGCTTAGAGTTTTAGCTTAGTTTAGTTTTAGTTCAGAGTTTAGAGTTTTTAGCTTAGAGTCTTAGCTTAGAGTTTTTGTTAGAGTTCTAGTTTTAGTTCAGAGTTTGGTGTTTTACCTTAGAGTCATAGCTTAGAGTTTTAGTTAGAGTTCTAGTTTAGTTTATAGTTAAGAGTTTAGAATTTTAGCTTGGACTCTTAGCTTAGAGTTTTTGTTAGAGTTCTAGTTAAGTTTAGTTTTAGTTAAGAGTTTAGAGTTTTTAGCTTAGATTCTTAGCTTAGAGTTTTTGTTTGAAGCTATAGTTTAGTTTAGTTTTAATAAAGATTTTATAGTTTTAGCTTCGAGTCTTAGCTTAGACTTTTTGTTAGAGTTTTAGTTTAGTTTAGTTTTAGTTAAGAGTTTTAGCTTAGAGTATTAGCTTAGAGTTATAGTTAGAGTTGAAGTTTAGTTTAGTTACAGTTAAGAATTTAGAGTTTTTTAGCTTAGAGTCGTAGTTTAGAGTTTTCGTTAGAGTTCTAGTTTAGTTTAGTTAAGAGATTAGAGTTTTATCGTAAGAGTCATAGGTTAGAGTTTTTCTGTTGAAGTTGAAGTTTAGTTTAGTCATAGTTAAGTATTTAGAGTTTTTATCTTAGAGTCATAGCTTAGAGTTTTTTGAAGTTCTAGTTTAGTTTAGTTAAGAGTTTAGAGTTCTACCTTAGAGACTTAGCTTAGAGTTTTACTTAGAGTTGAAGTTTAGTTTTAGTTTATAGTTAAGGGTTTAGAGTTTTAGCATGGAGTCTTAGCTTAGAGTTTTAGTTAGAGTTCTAGCTTAGTTTAGTTTTAGTTAAGAGTTATAGCTTTAGCCTAGAATCTTAGCTTAGAGATTTAGTTAGAGTTGAAGTCTAGTCTAACTAGCATAACCTCAAATTACACAATATTGCATAGAAATACCAAAACCATAGGTTAGGTTAAGTCAGGTTAGGTTAGAAGTTAAGTTTTCTCCACGTTTTAAGCTAGGTTAGATTAGGTTAGCTTATCATGAGCGCTCATGATAAGCTAACCTAATCCCTCTAACCTAGCTTAAACGTGGAGAAACTTAACTTCTAACCTAACCTGACTTAACCTAACCTATGGTTTTGGTATTTCTATGCAATATTGTGTAATTTGAGGTTATGCTAGTTTAGACTAGACTTCAACTCTAACTAAATCTCTAAGCTAAGATTCTAGGCTAAAGCTATAACTCTTAACTAAAACTAAACTAAGCTAGAACTCTAACTAAAACTCTAAGCTAAGACTCCATGCTAAAACTCTAAACCCTTAACTATAACTAAACTAAACTTCAACTCTAAGTAAAACTCTAAGCTAAGTCTCTAAGGTAGAACTCTAAACTCTTAACTAAACTAAACTAGAACTTCAAAAAACTCTAAGCTATGACTCTAAGATAAAACTCTAAATACTTAACTATGACTAAACTAAACTTCAACTTCAACAGAAACTCTAACCTATGACTCTACGATAAAACTCTAATCTCTTAACTGAACTAAACTAGAACTCTAACGAAAATTCTAAACTACGACTCTAAGCTAAAAAACTAAATTCTTAACTGTAACTAAACTAAACTTCAACTCTAACTATAACTCTAAGCTAATACTCTAAGCTAAAACTCTTAACTAAAACTCTTAACTAAAACTAAACTAAACTAAAACTCTAACAAAAAGTCTAAGCTAAGACTCTAAGCTAAAACTATAAACTCTTAATTAAAACTAAACTAAACTATAGCTTCAACAAAAACTCTAAGCTAAGAATCTAAGCTAAAAACTCTAAACTCTTAACTAAAACTAAACTAAACTAGAACTCTAACAAAAACTCTAAGCTAAGAGTCCAAGCTAAAATTCTAAACTCTAACTAAAAAACTAAACTAGAACTCTAACTAAAACTCTAAGCTATGACTCTAAGGTAAAACACAAACTCTGAACTAAAACTAGAACTCTAACAAAAACTCTAAGCTAAGACTCTAAGCTAAAAACTCTGAACTAAAACTAAACTAAGCTAAAACTCTATGCTAAGTTTCGAAGGTAAAACTCCAAACGCTTAACTATATCTAAACTAAACTAGAACTCTAAAACTCTAAGCTATGATTCTAAGCTAAAACTCTAAACTCTTAACTAAAACTGAACTAAACTCTAGGCTAAGTTTCGTAGGTAAAAAAACTCCAAACGCTTAACTATATCTAAACTAAACTAGAACTCTAAAAAACTCTAAGCTAAGGTTCTAAGCTAAAACTCTAAACTCTTAACTATTACTAAACTAAACTTCAACTCTAACAAAAACTCTAAGCTAAAACTCTAAACTATTAACTAAAACTAAACTAAACTAGAACTTCAACAAAAACTCTAAGCTATAACTCTTTAATTTCTAAACTCTTAACTAAAACTAAAATAAACTAGAACTCTAACAAAAAACTCTAAGCTAAGACTTTAAGCTGAAATTCTAAACTCTTAACTAAAACTAAACTAAACTAGAACTCTAGCTAAAACTCTAAGCTAATACTCTAAGGTAAAACACTAAACTCTTAACTAAAAGTAAATTAAACTAGAACTCTAACTGAAACTCAAAGGTAAAACATCAAATTCTTAACTAAAATTAAACTATACTAGAACTCTAAGCTCTAAGCTTAGACTCTAAGGTAAAACTCTAAACACTTAACAAAAACTAAACTAAACTAGAACTCTAACAAAAACTCTAAGCTAAGACTCAGCTAAAACTCGAAACTCTTAACTAAAACTTAAAAAACTAAAACTTTAAGTAAAACTCTAAGCTATGACTCTAAGCTAAAACTCTAAATTCTTAAAAGTAACTAAACTAAACTTTAACTCTAACTAAAACTCTAAGCTAAGACTCTCTATGGTAAAGCTCTAAACTCTTAACTAAAACTAAACTAAACTAGAACTCTAACAAAAACTCTAGGCTAAAACTCTAAACTCTTAGCCTAATAAACTAAACTAGAACTCTAATTAAAAACTCTAAGTCTAAGCTAAAAAACTCTAAACTAAACTAAACTATACTAGAACTTCAAAAAGAACTCTAAACTAAGACTCTAAGCTAAAAACACTAAACTCTTAATTTAAACTAAACTAGAACTCTAGCAAAAACTCTAAGCTGAGACTCTAAGCTAAAACTCTAAACTCTTAAGTAAAACTAAACTAAAACTCTAGGCTAAGTCTCTAAGGTAAAAACTCCAACTCTTAACTATAACTAAACTAAGCTAAACTAGAACTATAACAAAAACTCTAAAGCTAAGACTCTAAGCTAAAACTCTAAGCTAAGACTCTATGGTAAAACTCTAAACTCTTAACTAAAACTAAAACTAAACTAGAACTCTAACAAAAGCTCTAAGCTATGACTTTAAGCTAAAACTCTAAACACTTAGCTAACTAAACTAAACTAGAACTCTAATTAAAAACTCTAAGTCTAAGCTAAAAACTCTAAACTAAAACTAAACTAGACTAGAACTTCAACAAAAACTCTAAACTAAGACTCTAAGCTAAAAAACACTAAACTCTTAACTAAAACTAAACTAAACTAGAACTCTAGCAAAAACTCTAAGCTGAGAACTCTAAGCTAAGACTCTAAACTCTTAAGTAAAATAGTAAACTAAACTAAACTAAAACTCTAAGCTAAGTGTCTAAGGTTAAAACTCCAAACTCTTAACTATAACTAAAACTAAGCTAAACTAGAACTATAACAAAAACTCTAAGCTAAGACTCTAAGCTAAAACTCTAAGCTAAGACTGCTCTATGGTAAACTCTAAACTCTTACTAAAACTAAACTAAACTAGAACTCTAACAAAAACTCTAAGCTATGAGTTTAAGCTAAAACTCTAACTCTTAGCTAACTAAAAACTAGAACTCTAATTAAAACTCTAAGTCTAAGCTAAAACTCTAAAACCTAAACTAGAACTTCAAACAAAAAACTTTAAACTAAGACTCTAAGCTAAAACACTAAAACTCTTATAACTAAAACTAAACTAAACTAGAACTCTAAGCTAAACTCTAAGCTAAAACTCTAAACTCTTAAAACTCCAAGAACTCTTAACTAGTCTAACTAAAACTAAGCTAAAACTAAACTAAACTATATTACTTCAAAGAACTCTAAGCTAAGACTCTAAGCTAAAAACTCTAAATTTTAACTTTAAACTAAACTAAACTAGAACTCTAAGCAAAAGTCCTCTAAGCTAAAACTCCAAACTCTAAAAACTCTAAACTCTAAACTAGAACTAACTAAAACTCTAGCTAGAACTCTAATTAAAACTCTCTAAGACTCTAAGCTAAAACTCTAAACTCTTAAAACTAAAACTAAAAACTAGACTAACAAAAGTTCTAAGCTATGACTTTAAAAACTCTAAACTCTTAGCTAACTAAACTAAGATAACTCTATTAAAACTAAAAGCTAAAACTCTGTAACTAAAACTAAACTAAACTAGAACTCAAGCAAAAACTCTAAACTGAGACTCTAAGGCTAAACTCTAAACTCTTAACTAAAACTAAACTAACTAACTCTAGCTAAAACTCTAAGCTAAGACTCTAAGCTAAATTCCAAACTCTAAGTCAAACTAAGCTAAACTAAAACTCTAACTAAGTCTCTAAGGTAAAACTCTTAACTAACTAAAACTAAACTAAACTATAACAAAAAAACTCTAAGCTAAGACTCTAGCTAAAACTCTAAACTCTTAACTAAAACTAAACTAAACTAGAAACTCTAACAAAAACTCTTAGCTAAGACTCTAAGCTAAAACTCTAAACTCTTAACTAAACTAATCTAAAACTGTAATTAAAACTCTAAGTCTAAGCTAAAACTCTAAAACTAAACTAGAACTTCAACAAAAAAAACTTTAAACTAAGACTAAGCTAAAAACTCTAAACTCTTAACTAAAACTAAACTAAAAACTAGAACTCTAACAAAAACTCTAAGCTAAAACTCTAAACTCTTAACTAAAACTAAACTAAACTAGAACTCTAACAAAAACTCTAAGTTAAAACTCTAAACTCTTAGCCATACTAAACTAAACTAGAACTCTTATTAAAACTCTAAGTCTAAGCTAAAACTCTAAAACTAAAACTAAACTAAACTAGAACTTCAACAAGAACTCTAAACTAAGACTCTAAGCTAAAAACACTAAACTCTTAATTTAAACTAAAACTAAACTAGAAAACTCTAGCAAAAACTCTAAGCTGATACTCCAAGCTAAAACTCTAAACTCTTAAGTAAAACTAAACTAAACTAAAACTCTAAGCTAAGTGTCTAAGGTAAAACTCCAAACTCTTAACTATAACTAAAACTAAGCTAAACTAGAACTATAACAAAAAACTCTAAGCTAAGACTCTAAAGCTAAAACTCTAAGCTAAGACTCTATGGTAAAACTCTAAACTCTTAACTAAAACTAAACTAAACTAGAACTCTAACAAAAACTCTAAGCTATGAGTTTAAGCTAAAACTCTAAACTCTTAGCTTAACTAAACTAACTAGAACTCTAATTAAATCTCTAAGTCTAAGCTTTAAAACTCTAAACTAAAACTAAACTAAACTAGAACTTCAACAAAAAAACTTCTAAACTAGGACTCTAAGCTAAAAACACTAAACTCTTAACTAAAACTAAACTAAACTAGAACTCTAGCAAAAAAACTCTAAGCTGAGGGACTCTAAGTCTAAGACTCCTAAACTCTTAAGTAAAACTAAACTAAACTAAAACTCTAAGCTAAAGTCTCTAAGGTAAAATTCCAAAAAACTCTTAACTATAACTAAAAACTAAACTAGAACTATAACAAAAACCTCTAGCTAAGACTCTAAGCTAAAACTCAAACTAATTAACTAGAACTAAACTAAACTAGAACTCTAACAAAAGTTCTAAGCTATGACTTTAAGCTAAAACTCTAACTCTTAAGCTAACTAAACTAAGCTAAGAACTCTAATTAAAACTCTAAGTCTAAGCTAAAACTCTAAAAACTAAAACTAAACTAGACTAGAACTTCAACAAAAACTCTCTAAACTAAGACTCTAAGCTAAAAACACTAAAACTCTTAACTAAAACTAAACCAAAACTAGAACTCTAGCAAAAAACTCTAAGCTGAGACTCTAAGCTAAGACTCTAAACTCTTAAGTAAAACTAAACTAAACTAAACTCTAAGCTAAGTCTCTAAGGTAAAAATTCCAACTCTTAACTATAACTAAACTAAACTAAACTAGAACTATAACAAAAACTCTAAGCTAAGACTAATGCTAAAACTCTAAACTCTTAACTAAAACTAAACTAAACTAGAACTCTAACAAAAACTCTTAGCTAAGACTCTAAGCTAAAACTCTAAACTCTTAACTAAACTAATCTAAAACTGTAATTAAAACTCTAAGTCTAAGCTAAAACTCTAAAACTAAACTAGAACTTCAACAAAAAAACTTTAAAACTAAGACTAAGCTAAAAAACTCTAAACTCTTAACTAAAACTAAAACTAAACTAGAACTCTAACAAAAACTCTAAGCTAAAACTCTAAAAACTCTTAACTAAAACTAAACTAAACTAGAACTCTAACACAAACTCTAAGCTAAAACTCTAAACTCTTTAGCCTACTAAACTAAACTAGAACTCTTATTAAAACTCTAAGTCTAAGCTAAAACTCTAAACTAAAACTAAACTAAACTAGAACTTCAACAAGAACTCTAAACTAAGACTCTAAGCTAAAAAAAAACACTAAAACTCTTAATTTAAACTAAACTAAACTAGAACTCTAGCGAAAACTCTAAGCTAGATACTCCAAGCTAAAACTCTAAACTCTTAAGTAAAACTAAAACTAAACTAAAAAACTCTAAGCTAAGTGTCTAAGGTAAAAACTCAAACTCTAACTATAACTAAACTAAGCTAAACTAGAACTATAACAAAAACTCTAAGCTAAGACTCTAAGCTAAAAAAAACTCTAAGCTAACTGACTCTATGGTAAAACTCTAAAACTCTAACTAAAAAACTAAACTAAACTAGAACTCTAACAAAAACTCTAAGCTATGAGTTTAAGCTAAAACTCTAAAACTCTTAGCTAACTAACTAAACTAGAACTCCTAATTAAAACTCTAATCTAAGTCTAAGCAAAAAACTCCTAAACTAAAACTAAACTAAACTAGAACTTCAACAAAAACTCTAAAACTAGGACTCTAAGCTAAAAACACTAAAACTCTAACTAAAACTAAACTAAACTAGAACTCCTAGCAAAAAACTCTAAGCTGAGACTCGAAGCTAAGGACTCTAACTCTTAAAGTAAAACTAAACTAAACTAAAACTCTAAGCTAAGTCTCTAAGGTAAAATTCCAAACTCTTAACTATAACTAAACTAAACTAAACTAGAACTATAACAAAAACTCTAAGCTAAGACTAAGCTAAAACTCTAAACTCTTAACTAAAACTAAACTAAACTAGAACTCTAACAAAAACTCTTAGCTAAGACTCTAAGCTAAAACTCTAAACTCTTAACTAAACTAATCTAAAACTGTAATTAAAACTCTAAGTCTAAGCTAAAAACTCTAAAACTAAACTAGAACTTCAACAAAAAAACTTTAAACTAAGACTAAGCTAAAAACTCTAAACGTCTTAACTAAAACTAAACTAAACTAGAACTCTAACAAAAACTCTAAGCTAAAACTCTAAAACTCTTAACTAAAACTAAACTAAACTAGAACTCTAACAAAAACTCTAAGCTAAAACTCTAAACTCTTAGCCTACTAAACTAAACTAGAACTCTTATTAAAACTCTAAGTCTAAGCTAAAACTATAAACTAAACTAAACTAAAACTAGAACTTCAACAAGAACTCTAAACTAGACTCTAAGCTAAAAACACTAAACTCTTAATTTTAAACTAAACTAAACTAGAACTCTAGCGAAAACTCTAAGCTGATACTCCCAAGCTAAAACTCTAAACTCTTAAGTAAAACTAAACTAAACTAAAACTCTAAGCTAAGTGTCTAAGGTAAAACTCCAAACTCTTAACTATAACTAAACTAAGCTAAACTAGAACTATAACAAAAACTCTAAGCTAAGACTCTAAGCTAAAACTCTAAGCTAAGACTCTATGGTAAAACTCTAAACTCTTAACTAAAACTAAACTAAACTAGAACTCTAACAAAAACTCTAAGCTATGAGTTTAAGCTAAAACTCTAAACTCTTAGCTAACTAAACTAAACTAGAACTCTAATTAAATCTCATTAAGTCTAAGCAAACTCTAAACTAAAACTAAACTAAACTAGAACTTCAACAAAAACTCTAAAACTAGGACTCTAAGCTAAAAAAAACACTAAACTCTTAACTAAAACTAAACTAAACTAGAACTCTAGCAAAAAACTCTAAGCTGAGACTCTAAGCTAAGACTCTAAACTCTTAAGTAAAAACTAAACTAAACTAAAACTCTAAGCTAAGTCTCTAAGGTAAAAAATTCCAAACTCTTAAACTATAACTAAACTAAACTAGAACTATAACAAAACTCTAAGCTAAGACTCTAAGCTAAAAACTCTAAACTCTTAACTAAAAAAACTAAACTAAACTAGAACTCTAACAAAAAACTCTAAGCTAAGACTCTAAGCTAAAACTCTAAACTCTTCACTAAAACTAGAAATAATCTAAAACTCTAATTAAAACTCTAAGTCTAAGCTAAAAAACTCTAAAACTAAAACTAGACTTCAACAAAAAAAAACTTTTAAACTAAGACTCTAAGCTAAAAACTCTAAACTCTTAACTAAAAACTAAACAAAACTAGAACTCTATAAAAAACTCTGAGATAAGACTCTAGGCTAAAACTCTAAACTCTTAACTAAAACTAAACTAAACTAGAATTCTAACAAAAACTCTATGCTAAGACTCTAAGCTATAACTCTAAAATCTTAACCAAAACTAAAACTAAATTAAAACTCTAAGCTAAGTCTCTATGGTAAAACACCAATCTCTTACTATAACTAAACTAAACTAGAACTCTAATTAAAACTCTAACTCTAAGCTAAAATTCTAAACTCTTAACTATTACTAAACAAGAACTCTAACTAAAACTCTAAGCTATGACTCTAAGGTAAAACACCAAACTCTTAAACTAAAACTAAACTAAACTAGAACTCTAACAAAAACTCTCCGCTAAGACTTTAAGCTAAAAAAACTCTAAACTCTTAACTAAAACTAAACTAAACTAAATCTCTAAGCTAAGTCTTCTAGGGTAAAACTCCAAACTCTTAACTATATCTAAACTAAAATAGAATTCTAACAAGAACTCTAAGCTAAGACTCTAAGCTAAAAACTCTAAACTCTTAACTATTACTAAACTAAAATTTCAACTCTAACAAAAACTCTAAGCTAAGACTCTAAGCTAAAACTCTAAACTATTAACTAAAACTAAACTAAACTAAACTAGAACTTCGGCAAAAACTCTAAGCTAAGACTCTCAGCTGAAAACTCTAAACTCTTAATTAAAACTAGAATAAACTAGAACTATAACAAAAACTCTAAGCTAAGACTCTAAGCTAAAATTCTAAACTCTTAACTAAAACTAAACTAGAACTCTAACTAAAACTCTAAGCTAAGACTCTAAGGTAAAACACCAAACTCTTAAGTAAAACTAAACTAAACTATAACTCTAACAAAACTCTAAACTAAGACTCTAAGCTAAAAAACTCTAAGCTCTTAACTGTAACTAAACTAAACTAAAACTCTAAGCTAGGTCTCTAAGGTAAAAACTCCAAACTCTTAACTAAAACTAAGCTAGAACTCTAACAAAAAACTCTAAGCTAAGACTCTATGCTAAAACTCTAAACTCTTAAGTAACTAAACTAAACTCCTGGGAATAAAACACACAAATAAACACGCGTCCGCAAACTTTCTTTCCGGCAAAAAAATAGAAAATTCCACATTTTTGCAGATATGAGGTTTGAAACCTCTGAAGTAAGGTTCTCTGCTTATGCTGAATCTCATGATGTTGATTTTCACACAAAGATTCATCGAATTTTAGTGGATGTTCTCCCCTTTTATGGAAAATCAGGTAAAGCTTCTCAGGCTCGTAACCTTTGATGCGTAAACTTAATGAAACTAAACTTAATGAAACTTTTATATTTGTAATCAGCATATTAGCCGATTCTTTTGATATATCTATTGTTATCAAAATTTTGTTTTTTTAGAGTTTCGGTTACTTTTGAGCCTTGTCGCTCCTTACTTACAGTTCGTAACCACAAACTGTTTGAAAAATTTATGTCAATTGGCTCTTATTATCCTAACGATAAGCGGCTTTCTGAACAACCCTCATATCATTCCTAAATAACCCTAAGATGGCTGCTGTTTAATGTATAATAATGTGATAATGATGGAGACAATCAACAAATTATGTTCCCAGCAGATTGCTCCTTACAAATGCCCCGTGGGATAATTCAGGCCTTAAAAAAGTACCTTTAGCACCAGGGTGCCCTTCCCTTATAAGTCTTTTCCCTATAGTCTAAAGTTTAGGTGTGTTTTTCGTATATATTAGTGCATGCCTCCCTACAATTATAATTGTAAATAGGTGCAATCCTTAGGGAGGAATTTAGACTATTATTCCTAGGGAGGAGTTTGAAATTGAGAAATTGCAGACTAGCGGTACTTGTGATTTATTGGTTACCTGTATCAAATTTAGAAACGTTCGGTGCTACCCTGCACAGCCTTAGCGGACTTCAACGTTGTCTGTGGGTTAGAGTCACTTCTGAAACGTGGCATAGAAGGAGAGGCTGTGCATTACGTGCTAAACCGTTGCGTTAGGAAAACAGAAGCCAGTAGGAAAAAAAGAAACTGGGGACAAAACTCTGTTGGTTTGCTTTACACATTAACAAGAAGAGCAGAATTTGGAAGGAAAGGAGGATGTTCCTTATATTTAAGGGAATACAACTACGTCATTGAATTTTAGGGTTACCAAAATCAGCAAGCTACTGTCCGATTTCAGGTCCCAATGATCAATGGTCTGAGTACCAAAAAAAGGGGTTTTCGCGAGAACCTTTCTAACTCACAGCAGTGTAAAAAGAAAGAAAAAAATGTCGTACTGGACTTTACAGTCCCTATGGCTGTGCCGATATCTGTTTTTGTGATCCTTCAGCCAAGAAGTGCAATGGGAGGCTGGGGGCCAGGCATCCTGTGCTTTTGTACACCCTTCCTGTTTAACATCCCCAGTTTTCTCTAGGTCCCAATTTAAAGCTGGGCTGACTCTGACTGAGTTTACAGAGTCATGCCGCTAACCCCCAGTCCAAACTAAAGGATTAGCGGCACCAGGACTCGGGTTCCTGTCCTCACGGACAAAGGATTTCAAGTCTAGCGTGCTAAGTACTCGGCTAGGACACTAAACACGATTAAAACAAAATTAACTTACCTATCAAAACTAATAATGAGAAGGTTCAACACCGATGCATTTGAAGCCAAATAGTCCAAAGCTAGCCAAGTATCACAACTATTGGTCCAAACGTCCATTTTCCTGATACTATATAAAAAGTAAACAATGGCATGGAAATTAGTCCAATTACAAAGTCTGCTACGGCTAAGCTGAATAAAAATAGTTAGATATGGTTTGCAACTGCTTATCTATCTTGAAAGACACCATGACCATGATATTTCCAACAACAGTCAATATGCTTAGAAATCCAGCAATTATAGAAATAAGTATAACTTCTGCTAGGGAATAGGCACTCAATTCTCCTTGACCTTCTGTTGTGTTGAACGGCAGGGGTACTGCAGTTGAGTTCATTCTGGTTCATTGTCGATGGTAGAATCACAAATAGTGAGTAAGAAGCCAATCTCTCATGCTGTCACACTCTAGAAAATAGAATGTATTCATAACTAATATATCAGACCAAGCCTTAAAAGATAGAATTGGATACTGAAAATTATATTCCTACTAATACTACAGACAGCTCATTGGAGCACCAAGCTAACCCAGGCCAACCCTTAACAACCGTTGATTTTGAATTAAAGTTATCAAATATTTTGCAGTAGGTTGCATAGGTTGCATCAAGACATGCCAATTGTAGACAGAGAAAAGCCAAGACTAGTCCAAGTATTTGAGAGGCAACTGTTTAAAGGGCTGGGGCACGGGTAAATGGCAGGAGTATGCATGACTCTCTTATTGGACACATGCTTAACAACTTCATACCCTTAAAAACTTCATGCGTAACATTGAGTCGGGAAATAGAAAGCAAGACATATAAAAGAATTTTGTATAGAAATTCTGACAAATTCCTCCAGCATTAAATTTCCCCTGAAAAGTTCAACCCCTGGAACTTCCTTCCGTGTGAAAAATTTTCAACCATGGAAAACCACCCCTGCAGAAAATTCATCCCCCTCCCACCCGAAAAACGTAGACATACTTCCCAATAACAAATGCTATACATAAGGAATGGGCAAATTTCCGAACGACCTTTCCCCTGGGGCTGTGGGGGTGTCATGTTATCTCCGAAAATATGCTTATTGGTCCTCTCAACAATACTGAAAAAAAAATGGCTATCTCAAAGTTTTAATCGGACGATTAAAAAAAAAAACGGGGTGTGGGAGGCGGCCTTGTTGCCCTCCAATCGTTTTGGTCACTTAAAAAGGGCACTAGAACTTTGAATTTCCGTTCAAATGAGCCCTCTCCTGATCTTTTGAGAACACTGGTTCGATACGAGCACCCCCAGGTATAAACTCGCATCCGTGATTCTTCTTCTGGCCAAATATACAAAATTTTAATTTTTACAGAAAGAAGCTTGAAACCTCTACAGTAGTGTCCTCTTATACTATGAATCTGATGATGTGATTTTCATTAAGATTCTTAGACCTTTAGGGGCTGCTTTGGTCCTTTTCGAAAATCAGGCAAATCGTATATCTATTGGTATCAAAGTTCCGTTTGTCAGAGTTTTGTTACTATTGAGCTGCGTCACTCCTTATTTACAGTTCCTTACCACGAACTATTTGATATAGCTTGGTTATATATTTATAATGACCCATTCTTTTTCTTATTTCATGAGCATAAAAAAAAAAAATATTTTACTTAGTTACAATTTTACTGAAGCTGGTATATAAGGGTGCTGTTTTTATATATATTTTTATAGTTGGTTGTAAAAAAGCGGTCTCCCCTCTTTCTTTTATTTGCGCATTTGGTTGTTTTGCCAGGTCTGTAGAGTCCCGTTTGATTTTGAGGTGATTAACTGTGTTAAACGGCATCCAGTCGCGTTTCACTTTTCATTGCTATATTTATTTTTTTTACTTATTTCCTTGTTTTCGGGCCGTGCATTGGGGTGTGCATGTCTGTTTTAATGTTTTTTGTTGTTGTGCATATATTATTAATAAATGAACTTGAACATAAACAGACAAGTTAAACACACTGTTGACTATTTCTCCGGACATACTAGGCTCTGAGTCAGAGACTTAAAACGCTTTTCCCTCCTCATCGCAATTGCAGCAAACTGTAAAAAATCGTGCAATTGAAAAAAATCTTCTAAATAAGTCTTTTTTGTCGATTTAGATATTAAATTACACTAAATTGTGTGATTTACATCTTTTTTGGTTGAAAGGGGGAGGGGGCTCAAATCCCCCACCCTCTGCACATTAAATATTAAACGTCGAACCCAGATTCCGATAACACCTATACATACTTTTGATAAACATGGATAAAACTGTTCGTGGTAACGAACTGTAAAAAAGGACCGATGCGGCTCAGTAGTAACCAAAACTCTAGGAAGCAGAGTCTTGATAACTCTGATAGTCTTGAATTTTGATGCAAATTCAAAATATATAAAATTTATCAAGTATAATTGACCCTTCAAAAGTTACAAGGGCTGAGAAACTTTACCTAATTTTCGAAAGCGGGGGGATACATTCAAAACATCAAGTGATCTTAATGAAAATCATACCATCAGATTTAGAATATCAGAGAATTCTACTGTAAAGGTTTCAAGCTCTTATGTACAAAAATGTGGAGTTTTGGATGTTTTACCAGTAGAAAGATTATGGATGCATGTTTGTTTATTTATTTATTTTTTTCCCTAGGGGTGGTCGTAACAAACCAGTGATCCAATAAAATCAGGAGGAGAGGGCTCATTTTAAAATAAATCAAAAGCTCTAGTGCCTTTTTTGACTGACCAAAAATATTGGAAGGCAGCTAGGTTCTCTCCAATGCCCCCTTTTTCCCAAAGTCATCTGATCAAAATTTTGAGATAGCCATTTTGTTCAACATAGTCAAAAGGTCTAAAAACTATGTCTTTGAGGATACCAAGACCCCCCACAGTTCTCAGGGGAAGGGATGCAAGCTATGAAACTTTGCTCACTGCTTGCACATAGTACTAGCTATTGGTAAGTGTACAGATGTTTTCCAGGGTGAGGGGGTCTAGGTGGGGGTTCAATCGGAGGATCTTTCCATGGAAGAATTTTTGTGTAGGGGAAGGGGATTTTTGATAGAGGAAGATCTGGATTTCCGCGCATTGTTTAAAAACAATCAATAAAAATAAGAAACAATCGTGCATTATTTAACAAAACAAGTTTCTCAACTGAAAGTTAGGAGCCACATTACAGCTTAAAACGAACAGAATTTTTCTTCGTATATAACGGGTGGGTGCCCTCTCCTAAATACCTCGCTCTTTACGCTGAAGTTTTTTTTTTTTAGATCTTAAAAAAACTTATTATTCTAATTAAACGGCCTGTGTGTTTCAGGTGTCATTCTTAAATAGCTGGAACAAAAGTCAAACTTTGGCGTATGGAGCGAGGCGATGAAGAGAGGGTGACCCCTTTCATATACGTAATATTTTCTGTCAAAATTTTTTATATTTAATTTAGTAAACAAGACGGAAATAAAGTTATCTTGGTCCCCGAGAAAAGGAAAAAAACTTTCTATGGGATACATTATGTTTTTAGAAATAAGAGGCCCTTTATCCACTGTTAAAAATCTTGAACCGTTCAAGTGGCAAATCGATAAATTCTATAACACAAATAGGAAAGTAAAATAAAAGAATACGCATTTGGTTTCAAATTTAAATGCGGTTATAAACTGGTGGAAATGTTTCGAATTTTTTTTCTGATTTTTCGGTGCTTGAAATTTCAGTAAAGACATTTTGTTTCAGTAAAATTTATTCAAGGACTTATCGATAATACTTAGTCGTTCATTATTTGGTGTTTCTTTCTTCCGAAGCGAAGGTGTACAAAATTAAAAAGGAGATCATAATCAATTTTGTTTTTGAGCAAAAATTTTAAACTCTTGTACCTTATGAACTTAACCAATAATACTTAGTCGTTTATTATTGGGTGGCTTTTTTTTATTATGTCCGACGCAAAGGTGTAGAAAATTAAAAAAGTGATCTTAAGCAATTTTGTTATGAGCATAAATTTTTAAGCTCTTAACCTCATTTTAACAGTCTTAACCTCATTCATAACCTATTAAGTAGTAATTCCATAACACGTCAAAGCACGGCCTCCCTCAAAGCGTTCTCCAATATGCACAGGTGACTATTGCGTTTCACTGTGCACAGTTTAGCAGGTGTTATGTAATAAAATCAATGAGTTGTTACGTAGGCATCATTGCGCCAGGATATTAAAATCTATCGAACGAGCTTGTCAATGACGGGTGTTTTGCGAATTTAAATATCAAAGACGTAGGTTCTTCAAATTTAAATGTCAGTGATATAGTTTTTTTCCAATTTAAATGTATAATGCCCAAACGGGTTTTGAAGGTCAATGACATTTGTTCCTAACCCATTTTGGTTCCAAAAAGCCTTGTAATGCTGCAACAGCCCTATCTCTTTTGAAATAGAGCCAACAATTTTTTTCTTCAAGACGTTTTTTTCTTCAAAACATTTCTTAAGACATTTTTAAAGACGGTTTTCAAGGTTTTTTTTCTTCGGGACTTTTTTCAAGATTTTTTTCTTCAAGATAGTTTTTAAGATATTTTTCAAGATTTTTTTTTCAAGACGTTCTTCAAGACATTTCAAGAGGTTATCCGAGATTTTTTTCTTCAAGACGTTTTTCAAAATTTGTTCTTCAAGACGTTTTTCAAGATTTTTTTTTTCAGGATGTTTTTCAAGAAGTTTTACCAAGATTTTTTCCTTCGAGGTGTACTTCAAGACTCTGGCTCATAGTGGGGAACCCCTGTATGTAAAAAAAATGATTTTTTTACCCTCTCGAAAATTCACAAGGGTTTTCGAGCACAAAGATTTTTCAACGCCATTATCATCCGAGTTTGTGCAAGAGTACATTGATCCTCAGGAGCGCTTGGCAAAATTATCGAGTAGTTGATTGCTCCTGGTCTGAGACGCAAGAACAGAAATTTTCAGAGACATAGACACTACTACCGGGCCCACAGGCGGCGTGCTAGAGTTGCTGAGATAGGTGAAAGGCTCGAAAGTCAGAAACAAAAGTCAGAAACGAGCGAACTTTCCTACAAAAAACAAAAAATACTTCCTGCAAAATTAGAAATGGTTCTTACAAAACAAAATTACATCCTAAAAGTCCAAACACACAAACACACACATACACACACACACACACACACACACACACACACCACACCCACACACACACACACACACACACACACACACACACACACACACACACACACACACACACACACACCACACACACACACACCACACACCACACACACACACACACACACTACACACACCACCCACACACACACACACACACACACACACACACACACCACACACACACACACAACACACACACACACACACACACACACACACACACACACACCACACCACACACACACACACCCACACACACACACACACACACACACAACCACACACACACACACACACACACACACACACACCACACACACACACACCACACACACAACACACACACACACAACACAAATCCACACACACACACACACACACACACCACACACACACACACAACACACACACACACACACACACAACACACACACACACACACACACACACACAACACACACACACACACACACACACACACACACACACACACACAACACACACACACACACACACACACACACACACACACACACACAACACACACACACACACACACACACACACACACCACACACACACACACACACACACACACACACACACACACACACACACACACACACACACAAAACAAACAAATAAACAAAAACTCACATCTTAATAACCTCCAAATACTGCAATCACTGTAAATAGCCTGAATAAGCACACAGAAATGACAAAAGATTGTCTCTATTACACCAGATTGTCTCTCGTAAACTTTCAGTTTTGCAATGAGATTTAGTACTAATAATACTACCAAGGTAAGTGAAGCTGCCCACCTGATCAATCTTTTCATTACCCAATGTCACCTTTTCATCTTCACTTATTCCTAGCCTTAGTGACTTAGTCTTCCTAACATTAATTTTCAAACCAATTCTAGCACCCTGAACTCGCAAAACCTCTAAAACTTCATTCATTTTGCTCACACTTTCATCTAGGATGCTTAAATCATCAGCATAATCCAAGCCCAGGAGACTTTTTCCTCTCCATTTGATTCCGTGGTCTCCCATTGCCTTCCCTGTGCTCCTTTAAACAAAGTCCATCAAAATAATCCATATAAAGGGGGATAGAACACAGCCCTGCTTAACTCCTGATTTAATACAAAACCAGCTACTAACCTCATTTCCTACCTTAACCGCAGCAGTGTTATTCTCGTACATAGCACTTATCACTTTAATGTATAAACCAGGGACCTATGCAGCCTTGAGTTTTTAACTTTGGATGCTGATGATAAAACTACTAACCTGGCCTACAAGCAATAATCTCTACTCTTCCGTAGAAGCTGTTTCTATTTGGTAAAAGGGTATATTAGAGGCCCCTTATAAAATTAATTCATATCCTAAAACATACTAAGTATTAAAGAACAAAATCGAAGAAACATCTCAGAAAGAGTGGCCGCGAGCTTTACATCAAGAGGATCGAGGTCAAAATTCTGCTACTAATGCTAAAAACATAACCATATTCAAAGCCTAACTAGGTAGGGTTAGGTATATAAATTTCTAGTCATCAGCTAGTATGACAAGCAAAAATGGCTGTTACCTTATTTACGCCTTTTTGTTAATGTATTTGGTAAACAGGGACCTATGCAGCCTTGAGTTTTTAACTTTGGATGCTGATGATAAAACTACTAACCTGGCCTACAAGCAATGATCTCTACTCTTCCGTATAAGCTGTTTCTTTTTGGTAAAAGGGCATATTAGAGGCCCCTTATAAAATTAACTCATATCCTAGTCTATATTATCTAGGCAAGTGGGCTTAGAGCTTCCAATGAGGCCGGTAGATTTCTAGATTGGCTTTGAATGAAAACAAATTCGTTAATAACATACTTTTCAATTCTGCTGCCAGTGCTTAATACAGTAATCATTTCTGTCACCAATTCCCTTTCGGAAACTTCAGAAGTTAATTCAAATTTTCCCATTGTTTTCCACGTGCATCATCCATGTGAATCTTCTTCCTTTCACAAGAATTTCAAATAATGAAAATATATCATGAATAAGAAAGAATAGTCATCATCATGATCAGCAATTGTTATGTAAAATAATGAAAGTTAGGGTATGCTCTAAATCACTAAAAGAGATTTGGCGGTGAAATGACTATTAAATTACAACTGCCATGAACCCCGTCTCTGGTGCTTCTAATACAAAGTTTGCCTTTTTTTTCTCCTTGGTCTGCTCTTTTTCAGTAGAGGTTTACATTAATATGTGATAGTTATTTCTTTCATACAGTTGTCTTCCAGTATGAGCTCGTTTCCTTATCAGAGAATGTGATAAGCCGAATCAATGACGACTTTAAACAGTTGAAAAACCTACCAATGGCAGTTCAGGAAAATGGGTGCCACTTTAGGATCTTCAAATCACTGGAATCCTGAAAAGATTTTCAGGCTATGTTGAGGGAGATGTTGAAGTAGCCAAAGTACACCGGGCTTATAGTACTACTGCTGGTACTACAACTTCTACTATCTACTGGTGCTACTACTCCTACTACTACAACTACTACTACTTCTACTACGACTACCACTACTACTATTACCACTATACTACTGCTACTGCTGCTACTACCACAAATACTGCTACTACTATTACTATTATTGTTACTACTACTTTCCTCACATTACTCAGGTAAGGTGACTAGTAGCCCTCTGTATTCAACCAAGTTTATTTAGCCGCATAAGATTGATTAGAACTGCAAACTTTATTACAGTCTTTTTGTTACCACCGAGTGTCATAAGAAGTTAAGGAAATTGTGCCAACCAAGGAAAAAACTTAAGAAATACTTTTCGTTGGGGGATCTGTCAAAGGATTTTGGAAAGAATTTTAGCTGATGAACAATCCACTTTTCTTGGCATTGTTTGATGCCAAGATTGTGTATGAAAACAAAAGGCATAAAATATAGTCCAAGAATAAGAAAAAATTCGAAACTAACAAACTACCTAACAAGCAAACAATATCTTGGTTGATGAAAAATTTATTTTTTCGCACTCCTCATGAAATGATCATAGCTGAATGAACATTAGTGCATATATTAGCCTATCAATCCACATTCATTTGTTTTTTAAGTAATCTTGGTTATGATGGTGATTTTTGGCTTCTTTTTTTTGATATTTTGAGAAATAAAAACTACACTAAATAATTATTGTTTTAGATAAAGTGTAAATTATGTTCTGGTCTTTAGAAGACACGGAGGGGGGGGGGGGTTCAGCCTTCCGTTCTTGATTTCTGCTCGTTTTTGAGTTTGACTCGGTTATTTATTATAATTTCTGTTCATTTTTGGGTTTCATTTATTTATTGGTGCTGATTTATGGCAGTTGTACGGTTGGAAAATTATCTACTCATTTTTAATTTAAGGTAACTTTTCTTTAAAAATCTTCGTTTGTAGGAAAAAGTTTTTCTTTAAATTACTACTAAGAGACAAACAAACACATTGGGTCACAAATTGTTTTCTTGTTAAGCGAGGGCTCTTTACCATCATAACCATGACACAGCTAAGTTACTTTCTCTTTTTTCCATGGGGTCATCCGACAAGCTGTTTGAATGTTGCCAGAGAAATAAAAACTACACTAAATAATTATTGTTTTCGATAAAGTGTAAATGATGTTCTGGTCTTTAGAAGACCAGGGGGGGGGGGGGTTTCAGCCTTCCGTTCTTGATTTCTGCTCGTTTTGAGTTTGACTCGGTTATTTATTGTAATTTCTGTTCATTTTTTTGGGTTTCATTTATTTATTGGTCCTGATTTATGGCAGTTGTACGGTTGGAAAATTATCTACTCATTTTTAGTTTAAGATAGCTCTACTTTTATTTAAAAATCTTCGTTTGTAGGAAAGTTTTTCTTTAAATTACTACTAAGAGACAAACAAACACATTGGGTCACAAATTGTTTTCTTGTTAAGCGAGGGCTCTTTACCATCATAACCATGACACAGCTAAGTTACTTTCTCTTTTTTCCATGGGGTCATCCGACAAGCTGTTTGAATGTTGCCAGAGAAATAAAAACTACACTAAATAATTATTGTTTTCGATAAAGTGTAAATTATGTTCTGGTCTTTAGAAGACCAGGGGGGGGGGGTTCAGCCTTCCGTTCTTGATTTCTGCTCGTTTTGAGTTTGACTCGGTTATTTATTGTAATTTCTGTTTCATTTTTGGGTTTCATTTATTTATTGGTCCTGATTTATGGCAGTTGTACGGTTGGAAAATTATCTACTCATTTTTAGTTTAAGATAGCTCTACTTTTATTTAAAAATCTTCGTTTGTAGGAAAGTTTTTCTTTAAATTACTACTAAGAGACAAACAAACACATTGGGTCACAAATTGTTTTCTTGTTAAGCGAGGGCTCTTTACCATCATAACCATGATACAGCTAAGTTACTTTCTCTTTTTTCCATGGGGTCATCCAACAAGCTGTTTGAATGTTGCCAGGCTCCCCAACATATTGAAAAACTGTTGATTTTTAGTTTTGCTTCAAACTTATTCTTCGGTTGTTTTACTGCATATAGATATATTTCCGAAACACTGTCTAAATTCTGTCATTGGGCCTTTTTTGGCCAAGTTTTTTCAAATTGTTTCAACCAGCAGAGACACTTTCTTTTCTTTTGAGTCATGATTTGCTTTTTTTTCTGTTAACCATCCTTCAAACAAACAGTTTGGGTCAGAAACTTTTCTCTCGTTATAGTACAGCCACAATAATGCTGAAAAAAAATGCCCGAACCAGGATCTAATTGATAAAGTAATGCTTTCTTCACCATCCAGAGCAGAAAAAATCGCTGAACAACATATCCAGAATCCTAATCTCTAACTCGTTGCGAAATTTGTTTTTTTCACTATTTTTGTTACAATAATTTTTATTTTTCATGAAAAAATGACCAGTGTCACGAAATGAGTGGTTGATATGTCTATCTGTATCAGAATTGAGAGCTGAAAACCGTTTCTGACGTTAGTTTTTCTTATAAATGTCAAATAAAATGAAAAAAAAAATCTATTTTTTCAGTAAAAATAACAAAATTTCACTATTTTTGGCAAAAAAAACTAACTGATATCCATGATATCTTTTTGTTTATTTTTTTCACAGTTTATATAATTATCCAGTATGATCTTTCCCTATCTCACCCATTATAAAAACCCCGGACCAAGGTGCGAGTGCTCCAGAGAACGTTTTTGCAGATTGAAACATAAGCGGAATCAGATCTTTTCACGGGTAGACAAGTCAGACTGTGATCTAATCGGAAACAAGTGGAAACCCGCTATTACGAATAATGCACTTTGTTTGGAAACAATCGGAAACAGACTAACCCGCTAATGCAGAAAGAAGTGGGAGGAGCTTTTTGTTCGTACCGAGAATGAAGACCAAAATGATCTGCGATAAACTTACTGGATAATTATATAAACTGTGATTCTTTTTGTCCGTTCGTTTTGTCCTTTTTCCAGTATACATCCAGGATCTTTTCAAGCTAGCGTGATTACATTTACACACGTTCTCAACGCCATATTGTGGCAACCGAGCTGAAGTCTTATGCAAATAGAAAGTTATCTCAGCCCCAGATCGTACAAAGAATCTCATTCAGGTTTGTAGTTTATTGATATAAATGCTAGGGTATTACATAGAATTACATAGCCTTAATCAGGACATGGCCTGCATCAACAAAAAATTCTTCCCTGCATACTCCCCTACATAGACCGTTTTCCTTTATCAGTGCCATTTACTGGTGCAGGTATAAGCAGTTGAAAGATACATTTCCCTGCTTTTAAAGCGTATTAATTTTAAAAAAACAAGGTTTTTCCAAGGGAAGTAAAGAGCGAAGTTGAAACTTAAAACGGACAAAAATTATTACTTCACAAACCCATTTAATATATATTAATATAACTAGTACAAATAAACCAACCAATTATGTTTCCCTATGCTTTTATGATTACACAAAACTAGCGCTGATTATACTAAATCCTTGTTTCATGTCTCAACGAGGTTTGAACAAAACGGGCCAATTTGACACAACTAACAATGGGTTTTATTCTAATGATCGGAGAGATATGGCACATATAAGACTCATGTAGCACTGCTCTTCCTGTTAACGAATCTTTGCAAGACAACTTACAGTATTTTTTCTTACAGATGGAGGACCCCCGGACGTTTTATGCCCTTTCTGTGAAAGCCCAATTGACATAGCCAAAGCAGTGGTATTGACCGAGAATGGAGCCAAAGCAATCAATGAAGCAATGTGAAAATAGAGGTGTTGATGTTTGTCTTCAGCCAGGAGGGTGAGTGCATGTTGCCTACCGTAAAGCCTTCACTGACAAGAGAGGTCTGTCGAAAGTAGAGAATGAAAAACGGCAGGCTGCACTAGAAAAGACGAAAGCCAACAAAGTGTTACTATGGGTCCAGAACCCCCAGCTTTAACTTTCAAGAGTGTTGCTTGTTTTTTGGGGACAAAGATAGACCTACGAGTCACTCATAGGAAGGGTCATGAGTGGTACACGGTAAAAAGTCAAGACTTTGAAGAAAAATGTAGGCCGTCTACAAAAGCCGCGAGGACGAATGGTCAAACAACGTCTATCGTCAAATATGTGCTATGTCAGACCTCCATAATGTAGATGCCATTTACCACACAGCCTGTGCTTCTATGTTTCGTGGTAACAGAGGCATTCCTGCAAGGTTCAAAACACGTGAATTTGGTGAGATCCTAATGGTTGCAGAGCCGGAGAAAAAAAAGATCCAAAAAGTGGAGACCGGATGACCATATAAAGCAGGAAGCTGTTTTCGAAGAAAACGATGGCTGCTTTTTTACGAAGAAAACGATGAAGAACAAATGACAAATAACGATCTATTCAGTAATATGGACGAGTACCTGGACGACGCCAACGTTGAACCCTGTTGTAATAAGTACATGACAAGGAAGCTCATCGAGTACTTCAGAGATCAACTAGTTTTCGCCACTATTGATGGCAAAGGCCGATTTAGTATATTTAGAGAAAAGCCATCCGAGATACTGAACGATTTCTATTACCTAGACAAAGGAAATGATGAAGAAAGTGAAAAACTAAAAGCTCATTAAAGCAGCAGCGAAAATGATATAGAGTGACATTAAAGGATTACCGGCACAGAAGGAATCGTACGCCACGGCGCAGGAACTTTCAATCTGAACAGGAAATTGAAGACTCCTTAACTTATAGCCTCAAGGTCCTTCTGGAGGAGCTGTTTGTTGGTACTAAAGTGTCATTCAAAAGTCCTTGCCATCGGCTGCTCTGAGGACCTGCATTTTCAGGATGAAGCAGAAATTTTTCCCTACCTAGCCGCATCTGGGCACAACCTTTATGTGAAATCTGTCTGGTTTACATCCAAGAGATGACTAAACTTACCAGTCGTCACCCAAAAATGTTTCAGATGTTCAGTGAGCATGGACACACGATTAGAAGGTAAGATTGGCGCTGGGCCGACCTTTCAGCAGACTTAGTTATTGAACAAGAGTATATGCAAAGCCTAAAGACATCGGGAGGACTCACTGGTGGTGGTGTCGTGACTGAAGAACAGAGAACGATTTGGTCCTATCGAGCGAGGCCGGCGTGTCTTGAGGTCACCTGTTGGTGCAGAACCTGACGAATATCGGCTACTCTCTAAAAGCGAACAGCATCGTGACTTGAGTCTGAACAGACAAACCCGTGACTGTAAAGATACCGCGAAGTTGGTTGATTTCTTCGAAGTGTCATCCCCACTTAAAGGCAATGTACAACTGAGAAACGCTGCAAATGGAGTAACTTAATATCCAGGCGTGAATGTTGACGAAGCCGAATCTGCTGGGAAGAAAATCTTAGACAAGATGTCAGAAAAGACCTTGAAGGAACACGTCTTTAAAAGAAAGACCAAGTGACTCTGAGGACCACAAAAAAATCGAGCTCTTTTGAGGTGACGCACATCGACCCGGCGCTACTTTTTCAGAGGTTCATTATCATTGTCCAAAGGTCTAGTCTCAAGGAAGATTATTTCAATTTTGAGCTCTGTACCATTCCTCCTGCTCTTTTCAAAAGAAATGGATTCATGCGAAAGGCCAACAAGCCCGAGCTAGCAAAAGCAGTCTATCCGTCATGTGGGTTTGATGCTCAGTCCCCAAGACCGGTGGGAATTACCAGCTTCGTCTTAGACGGGGGCGCCCTTCATTATCAGATCCCGTGGAAGGTCGCTTCCACATACAAGGCTATCATGTCTTTCGTACATTCATTACGTCAAAAAAAAAGTATCCCCGTGCAGTTGTCGTCTTCGACGGATGCGACGGCGGTCTGTCAATCAAAGATGCAACCCATTTGCGTCGAGCTGGATCTGTCGGCCGCGAAGTTTTATTTACTGAAGACATGAATCTTTGTATGAAGAAAGAGGAGTTTCTTTCATGCAAGGAGAACAAATCGCGTTTTCTGAAGATTCTTGGAAACCCTTTGGTAGCCAGCGGTTGCGATATATACAACTCTGAAGGAGATGCTGGTCGATACATAGTGAAGAAGGCTACGGAAAACTGCACTCCATAGCAACACCATTGTGGTTGCTGATGACACACAGATGTTCTCGTCCTCCTCATCTGTCATGTAGACTCGAGTTCAAATCAAGTTTACTTCTCGCCGGAAGCAAAATTTGGAAGTGAATTCTCAGCCTGGGATGTTTATCAGATAAAAGACAAGCTAGGATCAGAAGGAGAAAATATCTTCAGCTATTGTTATCCAGCTCGAGTTTCAGGGACGCCGGTACCCTGTTTACCGAAAAAATCTGCATCTCATGATGAGATAGGTGCAGCTGGAGAGAAAGCTTTGCTTATACTCTACAATTGCCAAGATCTGCCAAGTCTTGACACTGCCAGGAACCAAGTTTTCCTGAAGAAAGTCAATACTGCCACCTCATTCGTGCACCTACAAGAGCTACCTCCGACTATGGCGGAAGCGAAGTATCATTCGTTCCGAGTCTACAGCCAGGTTCAGATTTGGCTAAGGAACACGGTTGACCCCCTAAGCTGGGGATGGAATCTTCAAGGCAACGAAGTTTTAGAGCCAAAAGTGACAGATCTCCCCGCTGCTCCTCCTCATCTTCTAAAGACAGTGAAGTGTCCTTGCCGAGCTGATGGTTGTGACAGTGAGAGATGCTCCTGAAAGAAAAATGGCCTGGAATGCACCATAGCTTGTCGAGTATGTAGAGGAGTTTCGTGCAACAACGCGAAGTGTCAAGATGTTGAATTTTCTGAGGAGGAGCTTTAAGCCTGTGGTTTAATTTTCCCTGTGATTTTCGTTCCTTTGATCAATCAGATGTGCAATTTTCTTACGTTTTATTACAAATAATTTTTACCACGTCGTTTTTTATGGTGTTGAAAGTGAATGGATTTTTGACCTCAAATGTCTGCGAAGAGCAAGGTTTTTGAGGAAGGCTGGGGAGGATGGGTATTTAAAAGATCTTGAAGTATCTCAGAAAAGCGATTTTTTCTGGTCTGGATAGTGAAGAAAGCATGACTTTATCAATTTGTTCCTGATCAAACCTTATTATTCCTGTACTATTAAGGGAATGCTCTTTAACCATCATTCTTCTGCAACCATGATTATATATCACACACAGGAAAAAGCCTTTGGCTTTTTTCTTAGCTGGATATGGTAAAGAGCAAACCCTAGTTGCAACTAACATCATCATGTAGTTTACTATGCAATTAATTGTGTTTATAAATTAAATATTTATAGTTTGTTTTGTGCATTTCATGAAGCATCTAATCTAAAATCTTGAAACAGATAGCTTTCATTGACGAAAAAAAACTGATAAACGCTGCCCTTAAATGATTTTTTTTAATGAGTTCGATTCACAATAGAAGAAGATCCAAAGTAACTCTAATTTAGTGTATTTTGTAAGGAATAGAATATGATCCTACGTCCTTTTTATTTACTTGTATAGGCATATATTATGAAACACTTCAAATAGAAATCTTGCATTGCCCAAATCTGATAAACACTTCCGTTAAACTTTTTATTCTTTTTTATGATTTTGATTCACAATAGAAGAGTACCCAAATATATCGTTAATTTAATTTATTTTATATAAATTAAATATTTATAGTTTGTTTGTGTATTTCACGAAGCATCTATTCTAAAAATGTTGAAACAGAAAGCTTTCATTGACGAAAATCTGATAAACGCTGCCCTTAAATGATTTTTTTTAATGAGTTCGATTCACAATAGAAGAAGATCCAAAGTAACTCTAATTTAGTGTATTTTATAAGGAATAGAATATGATCCTACGTCCTTTTATTTACTGTTTTAGGCATATATTATGAAACACTTCAAATCGAAAGCTTGCATTGCCCAAATCCGATAAACACTTCCTTTAAACTTTAAATTTCTTCTATGATTTTGATTCACAATAGAAGAGTACCCAATATATCGTTAATTTAATATATTTTATAAATTAAATATTTATAGTTTGTTTTGTGCATTTCATGAAGCATCTAATCTAAAAATCTTGAAACAGATAGCTTTCATTGACGAAAAACTGATAAACGCTGCCCTTAAATGATTTTTTTTAATGAGTTCGATTCACAATAGAAGAAGATCCAAAGTAACTCTAATTTAGTGTATTTTGTAAAGGAATAGAATATGATCCTACGTCCTTTTTATTTACTTGTATAGGCATATATTATGAAACACTTCAAATAGAAATCTTGCATTGCCCAAATCTGATAAACACTTCCGTTAAACTTTTTATTCTTTTTTTATGATTTTGATTCACAATAGAAGAGTACCCAATATATCGTTAATTTAATTTATTTTATAAATTAAATATTTATAGTTTGTTTTGTGTATTTCACGAAGCATCTATTCTAAAAATGTTGAAACAGAAAGCTTTCGTTGACGAAAATCTGATAAACGCTGCCCTTAAATGATTTTTTTAAATGAGTTCGATTCACAATGAAGAAGATCCAAAGTAACTCTAATTTAGTGTATTTTATAAGGAATAGAATATGATCCTACGTCCTTTTTATTTACTTGTATAGGCATATATTATGAAACACTTCAAATAGAAATCTTGCATTGCCCAAATCTGATAAACAATTCCGTTAAACTTTTTATTCTTTTTTATGATTTTGATTCACAACAGAAGAGTACCCAATATATCGTTAATTTAATTTATTTTTATAAATTAAATATTTATAGTTTGTTATGTGTATTTCACGAAGCATCTATTCTAAAAATGTTGAAACAGAAAGCTTTCATTGACGAAAATCTGATAAACGCTGCCTTAAATGATTTTTTTTAATGAGTTCGATTCACAATAGAAGAAGATCCAAAATAACTCTAATTTAGTGTATTTTATAAGGAATAGAATATGATCCTACGTCCTTTTTATTTACTTGTTTAGGCATATATTATGAAACACTTCAAATAGAAAGCTTGCATTGTCCAAATCTGATAAAAACTTCCGTTAAACTTTAAATTTTTTTTTTTATGATTTTGATTCACAATAGAAGAGTACCCAATATATCGTTAACTTAATTTATTTTATAAATTATATATGTATAGCTTGTTTTGTGCATTTCATGAAGCATCTAATCTAGAAATCGTGAAACAGATAGCTTTCATTGACGAAAACCTGATAAACGCTGCCTTTAAATGATTTTTTTTAATGAGTTCGATTCACAATAGAAGAAGATCCAAAGTAACTCTAATTTAGTGTATTTTGTAAGGAATAGAATATGATCCTACGCCCTTTTTATTTACTTGTATAGGCATATATTATGAAACACTTCAAATAGAAAGCTTACATTGCCCAAATCTGATAAACACTTCCGTTAAACTTTTTATTCTTTTTTATGATTTGATTCACAATAGAAGAGTACCCAATATATCTTTAATTTAACTTATTTTATAAATTAAATATTTATAGTTTGTTTTGTGTATTTCACGAAAGCATCTATTCTAAAAATGTTGAAACACAAAAAGCTTTCATTGACGAAAATCAGATAAACGCTGCCCTTAAATCATTTTTTTTTTAATGAGTTCAATTCACAATAGAAGAAGATCCAAAGTAACTCTAATTTAGTGTATTTTATAAGGAATAGAATATGATCCTACGTCCTTTTTATTTACTTGTATAGGCATATATTATGAAACACTTCAAATAGAAATCTTGCATTGCCCAAATCTGATAAACACTTCCGTTAAACTTTTTATTCTTTTTTATGATTTTGATTCACAATAGAAGAGTACCCATATATATCGTTAATTTAATTTATTTTATAAATTAAATATTTTATAGTTTGTTTTGTGTATTTCACGAAGCATCTATTCTAAAAATGTTGAAACAGAAAGCTTTCATTGACGAAAGTCTGATAAACGCTGCCCTTAAATGATTTTTTTTTAATGAGTTCGATTCACAATAGAAGAAGATCCAAAGTAACTCTAATTTAGTGTATTTTATAAGGAATAGAATATGATCCTACGTCCTTTTTTATTTACTTGTTTAGGCATATATTACGAAACACTTCAAATCGAAAGCTTGCATTGCCCAAATCCGATAAACACTTCCTTTAAACTTTAAATTTCTTCTATGATTTTGATTCACAATAGGAGAGTACCCAACATATATCGTTAATTTAATATATTTTATAAATTAAATATTTATAGTTTGTTTTGTGCATTTCATGAAGCATCTAATCTAAAAATCTTGAAACACAGATAGCTTTCATTGACGAAAAACTGATAAACGCTGCCCTTAAATTATTTTTTTTAATGAGTTCGATTCACAATAGAAGAAGATCCAAAGTAACTCTAATTTAGTGTATTTATAAGGAATAGAATATGATCCTACGTCCTTTTTATTTACTTTTTAAGGCATATATTATGAAACACTTCAAATAGAAAGCTTGCATTGTCCAAATCTGATAAATACTTCCGTTAAACTTTAAAATTTTTTTATGATTTTGATTCACAATAGAAGAGCACCCAATATATCGTTAACTTAATTTATTTTATAAATTATATATGTATAGCTTGTTTTGTGCATTTCATGAAGCATCTAATCTAAAAATCTTGAAACAGATAGCTTTCATTGACGAAAACCTGATAAACGCTGCCTTTCAAGATTTTTTTTAATGAGTTCGATTCACGATAGAAGAAGATCCAAAGTAACTCTAATTTAGTGTATTTTGTAAGGAACAGAATATGATCCTACGTCCTTTTTATTTACTTGTATAGGCATATATTATGAAACACTTAAATAGAAAGCTTACATTGCCCAAATCTGATAAACAATTCTGTTAAACTTTTTATTCTTTTTTATGATTTTGATTCACAATAGAAGAGTACCCAATATATCTTTAATTTAACTTATTTTATAAATTAAATATTTATAGTTTGTTTTGTATATTTCACGAAGCATCTATTCTAAAAATGTTGAAACAGAAAGCTTTCATTGACGAAAATCAGATAAACGCTGCCCTTAAATCATTTTTTTTAAATGAATTCGATTCACAATAGATGAATTTCCAAAGTAACTTTAATTTAGTGTATTTCGTAAGGAATAGAATATGATCCTATGTCCTTTTTATTTACTTGTTTAGGCATATATTATGAAACACTTCAAATAGAAAGCTTGCCTTGCCCAAGTCTGATAAACACTTCCGTTAAACTTTTTTTTTTTTATGATTTTGATTCACAATAGAAGAGTACCCAATATATCGTTAATTTAATTTATTTTATAAATTAAATATTTCTAGTTTGTTTTGTGTATTTCACGAAGTATCTATTCTGAAAATCATAAAACAGAAAGCTTTCACTGACCAAAATCTGATAAACGCTGCCCTTAAATTATTTTTTTTATTTAGTTCGACTCACAATAGAAGAGTATCCAAAGTAACTTTAATTTAGCGTATTTTATAAGGAGTAGAATATGATCCTACGTCCTTTTTATTTACTTGTTTAAACATATATTATGAACACACTTCAAATAGTTAAAAAAACTAGTTTTTTTTAATTTAATTTCTGAACGTTTTTGAATTAATGCAGCTTTGATTTTGGCTCACCGTACGTGGATAATTAAAACGAAATTTGCATATTAATTATACTTTTTGACATTGCCCTAATCTGATAAACACTTCTGTTAAACTTTTAATTTTTTTTATGATTTTGATTCACAATAGAAGAATACCCAATATATCGTTAATTTAATTTATTTTATAAATTAAATATTTATAGTTTGTTTTGTGTATTTCATGAAACATCTAATCTAAAAATCTTGAAACAGAAAGCTTTCATTGACGAAAATCTGATAAACGCTGCCCTTAAATGATTTTTTTTAATGAGTTCGATTCACAATAGAAGAAGATCCAAAGTAACTCTAATTTAGTGTATTTTATAAGGAATAGAATATGATCCTACGTCCTTTTTATTTACTTGTTTA
The DNA here is from genome assembly GCA_027921565.1 of Artemia sinica. Classification (NCBI taxonomy): domain Eukaryota; kingdom Metazoa; phylum Arthropoda; class Branchiopoda; order Anostraca; family Artemiidae; genus Artemia; species Artemia sinica. Next base: position 40,817,192 of record CM051259.1, on the reverse strand, counting down.
GGCATATATTATGAAACACTTCAAATCGAAAGCTTGCATTGCTTCAAATCTGATAAACACTTCCGTTAAACTTTAAATTTATTTTATGATTTTGATTCACAATAGGAGAGAGTACCCAATATATCGTTAATTTAATTATATTTTATAAATTAAATATTTATAGTTTGTTTTGTGCATTTCATGAAGCATCTAATCTAAAAATCTTGAAACAGATAGCTTCCATTGACGAAAAAACTGATAAACGCTGCCCTTAAATGATTTTTTTTTAATGAGTTCGATTCACAATAGAAGAATATCCAAAGTAACTCTAATTTCGTGTATTTTGTAAGGAATAGAATATGATCCTACGTCCTTTTTATTTACTTGTATAGGCACATATTATGAAACACTTCAAATAGAAAGCTTGCATTGCCCAAATCTGATAAACACTTCCGTTAAACTTTTTATTCTTTTTTTTTATGATTTTTTGATTCACAGTACAAGAGTACCCAATATATCGCTAATTTAATTTTTTTATAAATTAAATATTTATAGTTTGTTTTGTGTATTTCACGAAGCATCTATTCTAAAAATGTTTGAACAGAAGAATTAGAATATGATCCTACGTCCTTTTTATTTACTTTTTAAGGCATATATTATGAAACACTTCAAATAGAAAGCTTGCATTGTCCAAATCTGATAAACACTTCCGTTAAACTTTAAATTTGTTTGTATGATTTTGATTCACAATAGAAGAGTACCCAATATATCGTCAACTTAATTTATTTTATAAAATATATATTTAAAGTTTGTTTTGTGCATTTTATGAAGCATCTAATCTAAAAATCTTGAAACAGATAGCTTTCATTGAAGAAAACCTGATAAACCCTGCCCTTAAATGATTTTTTTTTAATGAGTTTCGATTCACAATAGAAGAAGATCCAAAGTAACTCTAACTTAATGTATTTTGTAAAGTATAGAATATGATCCTACGTCCTTTTATATAATTTGTATAGGCATATATTATGAAACACTTCAAATAGAAAGCTTATATTGCCCAAATCTGATAAACACTTCCGTTAAACTTTTTATTCTTTTTTTATGATTTTGATTCACAATAGAAGAGTGCCAATATATCGTTAATTTAACTTATTTTTATTAATTAAATTATTTATAGTTGTTTTAAGTATTTCACGAAGCATCCATTCTAAAAATCTTGAAACAGAAAGCTTTCATTGACGAAAATCTGATAAACGCTGCCCTTAAATCATTTTTTTTAATGAGTTCGATTCACAATAGAAGAAGATCTAAAGTAACTTTAATTTAGTGTATTTTGTAAGGAATAGAATATGATCCTATGTCCTTTTATTTACTTGTTTAGGCATATATTATGAAACACTTCAAATCGAAAGCTTGCATTGCCCAAATCCGATAAACACTTCCGTTAAACTTTAAATTTCTTTTATGATTTTGATTCACAATAGGAGAGTACCCCATATATCGTTAATTTAATATATTTTATAAACTAAATATTTATAGTTTGTTTTGTGCATTTCATGAAGCATCTAATCTAAAAATCTTGAAACAGATAGCTTTCATTGACGAAAACCTGATAAACGCTGCCCTTAAATGATTTTTTTTTAATGAGTTCGATTCACAATAGAAGAAGATCCAAAGTGACTCTAATTTAGTGTATTTTGTAAGGAATAGAATATGATCCTACGTCCTTTTTATTTACTTGTATAGGCATATATTATAAAACACTCCAAATAGAAATCTTGCATTGCCCAAATCTGATAAACACTTCCGTTAAACTTTTTATTCTTTTTTTATGATTTTGATTCACAATAGAAGAGTACCCAATATATCGTTAATTCAATTTATTTTATAAATTAAATATTTATAGTTTGTTTTGTGTATTTCACGAAGCATCTATTCTAAAAATGTGTTGATACAGAAAGCTTTCATTGACGAAAATCTGATAAACGCTGCCCTTAAATCATTTCTTTTAATGAGTTCGATTCACAATAGAGGAAGATCTAAAGTAACTTTAATTTAGTGTATTTTGTATGGAATAGAATATGATCCTATGTCCCTTTTATTTACTTGTTTAGGCATATATTATGAAAACACTTCAAATCGAAAGCTTGCATTGCCCAAATCCGATAAACACTTCCGTTAAACTTTAAATGTCTTTTATGATTTTGATTCACAATAGGGGAGTACCCAATATATCGTTAATTTAATATATTTCATAAATTAAATAAATATAGTTGTTTTGTGCATTTCATGAAGCATCTAATCTAAAAATCTTGAAACAGATAGCTTTCATTGACGAAAAACTGATAAACGCTGCCCTTAAATGATTTTTTTAATGAGTTCAATTCACAATAGAAGAAGATCCAAAGTAACTCTAATTTAGTGTATTTTGTAAGGAATAGAATATGATCCTACGTCCTTTTTATTTACTTGTATAGGCATATATTATAAAACACTTCAAATAGAAATCTTGCATTGCCCAAATCTGATAAACACTTCCGTTAAACTTTTTATTCTTTTTTATGATTTTGATTCACAATAGAGAGTACCCAATATATCGTTAATTTAATTTATTTTATAAATTAAATATTTATAGTTTGTTTTGTGTATTTCACGAAGTATCTATTCTGAAAATCATAAAACAGAAAGCTTTCATTGACGAAAAAAACTGATAAACGCTGCCTTTAAATGATTTTTTTTTAATGAGTTCGATTCACAATAGAAGAATATCCAAAGTAGTAACTCTAATTTAGTGTATTTTATAAGAATAGAATATGATCCTACGTCCTTTTTATTTACTTGTTTAGGCATATATTGTGAAACACTTCAAATCGAAAGCTTGCATTGCCCAAATCCGATAAACACTTCCTTTAAACTTTAAATTTCTTCTATGATTTTGATTCACAATAGGAGAGTACCCAAATATATCGTTTAATTTATATATATTTTATAAATTAAATATTTATAGTTTGTTTTGTGCATTTCATGAAGCATCTAATCTAAAATCTTGAAACAGATAGCTTTCATTGACGAAAAACTGATAAACGCTGCCCCTTAAATTATTTTTTTTAATGAGTTCGATTCACAATAGAAGAAGATCCAAAGTAACTCTAATTTAGTGTATTTTATAAGGAATAGAATATGATCCTACGTCCTTTTTATTTACTTTTTAAGGCATATATTATGAAACACTTCAAATAGAAAGCTTGCATTGTCCTAATCTGATAAATACTTCCGTTAAACTTTAATTTTTTTTTATGATTTTGATTCACAATAGAAGAGTACCCAATATATCGTTAACTTAATTTGTTTTATAAATTATATATGTATAGTTTTTTGTGCATTTCATGAAGCATCTAATCTAAAAATCTTGAAACAGACAGCTTTCATTGACGAAAACCTGATAAACGCTGCCCTTTAATGATTTTTTTTTAATGAGTTCGATTCACAATAGAAGAAGATCCAAAGTAACTCTAATTTAGTGTATTTTGTAAGGAATAGAATATGATCCTACGTCTTTTGTATTTACTTGTATAGGCATATATTATGAAACACTTCAAATAGAAAGCTTACATTGCCCAAATCTGATAAACACTTCCGTTAAACTTTTTATTCTTTTTAATGATTTTGATTCACAATAGAAGAGTACCCAATATATCTTTAATGTAACTTATTTTATAAATTAAATATTTATAGTTTGTTTTGTATATTTCACGAAGCATCTATTCTAAAAATCTTGAAACAGAAAGCTTTCATTGACGAAAATCTGATAAAAACGCTGCCCTTAAATCATTTCTTTTAATGAGTTCGATTCACAATAGAAGAAGATCCAAAGTAACTTTAAATTAGTGTATTTTGTAAGGAATAGAATATGATCCTATGTCCTTTTTATTTTACTTGTTTAGGCATATATTATGAAACACTTCAAATAGAAAACTTGCATTGCCCAAGTCTGATAAACACTTCCGTTAAACTTTTTATTTTTTTTTATGATTTTGATTCACAATAGAAGAGTACCCAATATATTGTTAATTTAATTTATTTTATAAATTAAATATTTATAGTTTGTTTTGTGTATTTCACGAAGTATCTATTCTGAAAATCATGAAACAGAAAGCTTTCATTGACCAAAACCTGATAAACGCTGCCTTTAAATTATTTTTTTTATGAGTTCGACTCACAATAGAAGAGTATCCAAAGTAACTTTAATTTAGCGTATTTTATAAGGAGTAGAATATGATCCTACGTCCTTTTTATTTACTTGTTTAAGCATATATTATGAAACACTTCAAATAGTTAAAAAAACTAGTTTTTTTTTAATTTAATTTTCTGAACGTTTTTTGAATTAATGCAGCTTTGATTTTGGCTCACCGTACGTGGATAATTAAAACGAAATTTGCATATTAATTCTATATTTTGACATTGCCCTAATCTTATAAACACTTCTGTTAAACTTTTTATTTTTTTTATGATTTTGATTCACAATAGAAGAATACCCAATATATCGTTAATTTAATTTATTTTATAAATTAAATATTTATAATTTTTTGTGTGTATTTCATGAAGCATCTAATCTAAAAATCTTGAAACAGAAAGCTTTCATTGACGAAAATCTGATAAACGCTGCCCTTAAATGATTTTTTTTAATGAGTTCGATTCACAATAGAAGAAGATCCAAAGTAACTCTCATTTAGTGTATTTTGTAAGGAATAGAATATGATCCTACGTCCTTTTTATTTACTTGTTTAAGCATATATTATGAAACACTTCAAATAGTTAAAAACACTAGTTTTTTTTAATTTAGTTTCTGAACGTTTTTGAATTAATGCAGCTTTGATTTTGGCTCACCGTACGTGAATAATTAAAACGAAATTTGCATATTAATTCTACTTTTTTGACATTGCCCTAATCTAATAAACACTTCTGTTAAACTTTTAATTTTTTTTATGATTTTGATTCACAATAGAAGAATACCCAATATATCGTTAATTTAATTTATTTTATAAATTAAATATTTATAGTTTGTTTTGCGTATTTCATGAAGCATCTAATCTAAAAATCTTGAAACAGAAAGCTTTCATTGACGAAAGTCTTATAAACGCTGCCCTTAAATGATTTTTTTTTTAATGAGTTCGATTCACAATAGAAGAAGATCCAAAGTAACTCTAATTTAGTGTATTTTATAAGGAATAGAATATGATCCTACGTCCTTTTTATTTACTTGTTTAGGCATATATTATGAAACACTTCAAATCGAAAGCTTGCATTGCCCAAATCTGATAAACACTTCCGTTAAACTTTAAATTTCTTTTATGATTTTGATTCACAATAGGAGAGTACCCAATATATCGTTAATTTATAAATTTTATAAATTCAATATTTATAGTTTGTTTTGTGCATTTCATGAAGCATCTAATCTAAAAATCTTGAAACAGATAGCTTTCATTGACGAAAAACTGATAAACGCTGCCATTAAATGATTTTTTTAATGAGTTCGATTCACAATAGAAGAAGATCCAAAGTAACTCTAATTTAGTGTATTTTGTAAGGAATAGAATATGATCCTACGTACTTTTTATTTACTTCTTTAGGCATATATTATGAAACACTTCAAATCGAAAGCTTGCATTGCCCAAATCTGATAAACACTTCCGTTAAACTTTAAATTTCTTTTATGATTTTTATTCACAATAGGAGAGTACCCAATATATCGTTAATTTAATATATTTTATAAATTAAATAAATATAGTTTGTTTTGTGCATTTCATGAAGCATCTAATCTAAAAATCTTGAAACAGATAGCTTTCATTGACGAAAAACTGATAAACGCTGCCCTTAAATGATTTTTTTAATGAGTTCAATTCACAATAGAAGAAGATCCAAAGTAACTCTAATTTAGTGTATTTTGTAAGGAATAGAATATGATCCTACGTCCTTTTTATTTACTTGTATAGGCATATATTATAAAACACTTCAAATAGAAATCTTGCATTGCCCAAATCTGATAAACACTTCCGTTAAACTTTTTATTCTTTTTTATGATTTTGATTCACAATAGAAGAGTACCCAATATTGTTAATTTAATTTATTTTATAAATTAAATATTTATAGTTTGTTTTTGTGTATTTCACGAAGTATCTATTCTGAAAATCATGAAACAGAAAGCTTTCATTGACGAAAAACTGATAAACGCTGCCTTTAAATGATTTTTTTTTTTAATGAGTTCGATTCACAATAGAAGAATATTCAAAGTAACTCTAATTTAGTGTATTTTATAAGGAATAGAATATGATCCTACGTCCTTTTTATTTACTTGTTTAGGCATATATTATGAAACACTTCAAATCGAAAGCTTGCATTGCCCAAATCCGATAAACACTTCCTTTAAACTTTAAATTTCTTCTATGATTTTGATTCACAATAGGAGAGTACCCAATATATCGTTAATTTAATATTTTATAAATTAAATATTTATAGTTTGTTTTGTGCATTTCATGAAGCATCTAATCTAAAAATCTTGAAACAGATAGCTTTCATTGACGAAAAACTGATAAACGCTGCCCTTAAATTATTTTTTTTAATGAGTTCGATTCACAATAGAAGAAGATCCAAAGTAACTCTAATTTAGTGTATTTTATAAGGAATAGAATATGATCCTACGTCCTTTTTATTTACTTTTTAAGGCATATATTATGAAACACTTCAAATAGAAAGCTTGCATTGTCCAAATCTGATAAATACTTTCCGTTAAACTTTAATTTTTTTTTTATGATTTTGATTCACAATAGAAGAGTACCCAATATATCGTTAACTTAATTTATTTATAAATTATATATGTATAGTTTTTTTTATGCATTTCATGAAGCATCTAATCTAAAAATCTTGAAACAGACAGCTTTCATTGACGAAAACCTGATAAACGCTGCCCTTAAAATGATTTTTTTTTTAATGAGTTCGATTCACAATAGAAGAAGATCCAAAGTAACTCTAATTTAGTGTATTTTGTAAGGAATAGAATATGATCCTACGTCTTTTGTATTTACTTGTATAGGCATATATTATGAAGCACTTCAAATAGAAAGCTTACATTGCCCAAATCTGATAAACACTTCCGTTAAACTTTTTATTTTTTTTTAATGATTTTGATTCACAATAGAAGAGTACCCAATATATCTTTAATTTAACTTATTTTATAAATTAAATATTTATAGTTTGTTTTGTATATTTCACGAAGCATCTATTCTAAAAATCTTGAAACAGAAAGCTTTCATTGACGAAAAATCTGATAAACGCTGCCCTTAAATCATTTCTTTTAATGAGTTCGATTCACAATAGAAGAAGATCCAAAGCATCTTTAAATTAGTGTATTTTGTAAGGAATAGAATATGATCCTATGTCCTTTTTATTTACTTCTTTAGGCATATATTATGAAACACTTCAAATAGAAAACTTGCATTGCCCAAGTCTGATAAACACTTCCGTTAAACTTTTTATTTTTTTTTATAATTTTGATTCACAATAGAAGAGTACCCAATATATTGTTAATTTAATTTATTTTATAATTAAATATTTATAGTTTGTTTTGTGTATTTCACGAAGTATCTATTCTGAAAATCATGAAACAGAAAGCTTTCATTGACCAAAAATCTGATAAACGCTGCCCTTAAATTATTTTTTTTATGAGTTCGACTCACAATAGAAGAGTATCCAAAGTAACTTTAATTTAGCGTATTTTTATAAGGAGTAGAATATGATCCTACGTCCTTTTTATTTACTAGTTTAAGCATATATTATGAAACACTTCAAATAGTTAAAAAAACTAGTTTTTTTTTTTCTGAATTAATTTTAATTCTGAACGTTTTTGAATTAATGCAGCTTTGATTTTGGCTCACCGTACGTGGATAATTAAAACGAAATTTGCATATTAATTCTACTTTTTTGACATTGCCCTAATCTGATAAACACTTCTGTTAAACTTTTAATTTTTTTTATGATTTTGATTCACAATAGAAGAATACCCAATATATCGTTTAATTTAATTTATTTTATAAAATTAAATATTTATAATTTGTTTTGTGTATTTCATGAAGCATCTAATCTAAAAATCTTGAAACAGAAAGCTTTCATTGATGAAAATCTGATAAACGCTGCCCTTAAATGATTTTTTTTAATGAGTTCGATTCACAATAGAAGAAGATCCAAAGTAACTCTCATTTAGTGTATTTTGTAAGGAATAGAATATGATCCTACGTCCTTTTTATTTACTTGTTTAAGATAAGCATATATTATGAAACACTTCAAATAGTTAAAAAAACTAGTTTTTTTTTAATTTAATTTCTGAACGTTTTTGAATTAATGCAGCTTTGATTTTGGCTCACAGTACGTACGTGAATAATTAAAACGAAATTTGCATATTAATTCTACTTTTTTGACATTGCCTAATTTGATAAACACTTCTGTTAAACTTTTAATTTTTTTTATGATTTTGATTCACAATAGAAGAATACCCAATATATCGTTAATTTAATTTATTTTATAAAATAAATATTTATAGTTTGTTTTGCGTATTTCATGAAGCATCTAATCTAAAAATCTTGAAACAGAAAGCTTTCATTGACGAAAGTCTGATAAAACGCTGCCCTTAAATGATTTTTTTTTAATGAGTTCGATTCACAATAGAAGAAGATCCAAAGTAACTCTAACTTAGTGTATTTTATAAGGAATAGAATATGATCCTACGTCCTTTTTATTTACTTGTTTAGGCATATATTATGAAACACTTCAAATCGAAAGCTTGCATTGCCCAAATCTGATAAACACTTCCGTTAAACTTTAAATTTCTTTTATGATTTTGATTCACAATAGGAGAGTACCCAATATATCGTTAATTTAATATATTTTATAAATTCAATATTTATAGTTTGTTTTGTGCATTTCATGAAGCATCTAATCTAAAAATCTTGAAACAGATAGCTTTCATTGACGAAAAACTGATGATAAACGCTGCCATTAAATGATTTTTTTTTTTAATGAGTTCGATTCACAATAGAAGGAGATCCAAAGTAACTCTAATTTAGTGTATTTTAAAGGAATAGAATATGATCCTACGTACTTTTTATTTACTTCTTTAGGCATATATTATGAAACACTTCAAATCGAAAGCTTGCATTGCCCAAATCTGATAAACACTTCCGTTAAACTTTAAATTTCTCTTTTATGATTTTGATTCACAATAGGAGAGTACCCAATATATCGTTAATTTAATATATTTTTATAAATTAAATAAATATAGTTTGTTTTGTGCATTTCATGAAGCATCTAATCTAAAAATCTTGAAACAGATAGCTTTCATTGACGAAAAAAACTGATAAACGCTGCCCTTAAATGATTTTTTTTTTTGAATTAATGAGTTCAATTCACAATAGAAGAAGATCCAAAGTAACTCTAATTTAGTGTATTTTGTAAGGAATAGAATATGATCCTACGTCCTTTTTATTTACTTGTATAGGCATATATTATAAAACACTTCAAATAGAAATCTTGCTTTGCCCAAATCTGATAAACACTTCCGTTAAACTTTTTATTCTTTTTTATGATTTTGATTCACAATAGAAGAGTACCCAATGTATCGTTAATTTAATTTATTTTATAAATTAAATATTTATAGTTTGTTTTGTGTATTTCACGAAGTATCTATTCTGAAAATCATGAAACAGAAAGCTTTCATTGACGAAAAACTGATAAACGCTGCCTTTAAATGATTTTTTTTAATGAGTTCGATTCACAATAGAAGAATATCCAAAGTAACTCTAATTTAGTGTGTTTTTTATAAGGAATAGAATATGATCCTACGTCCTTTTTATTTACTTGATTAGGCATATATTATGAAACACTTCAAATCGAAAGCTTGCATTGCCCAAATCCGATAAACACTTCCTTTTTTGACATTGCCCTAATCTGAACTTTAAATTTCTTCTATGATTTTGATTCACAATAGGAGAGTACCCAATATATCGTTAATTTAATATATTTTTATAAATTAAATATTTATAGTTTGTTTTGTGCATTTCATGAAGCATCTAATCTAAAAATCTTGAAACAGATAGCTTTCATTGACGAAAAAAAAAAACTGATAAACGCTGCCCTTAAATTATTTTTTTTAATGAGTTCGATTCACAATAGAAGAAGATCCAAAGTAACTCTAATTTAGTGTATTTTATAAGGAATAGAATATGATCCTACGTCCTTTTTATTTACTTTTTAAGGCATATATTATGAAACACTTCAAATAGAAAGCTTGCATTGTCCAAATCTGATAAATACTTCCGTTAAACTTCAATTTTTTTTTTATGATTTTGATTCACAATAGAAGAGTACCCAATATATCGTTAACTTAATTTATTTTATAAATTATATATTTATAGTTTTTTTTTTTTTTCATGAAGCATCTAATCTAAAAATCTTGAAGCAGATAGCTTTCATTGACGAAAACCTGATAAACGCTGCCCTTAAATGATTTTTTTTTAATGAGTTCGATTCACAATAGAAGAAGATCCAAAGTAACTCTAATTTAGTGTATTTTGTAAGGAATAGAATATGATCCTACGTCTTTTTTATTTACTTGTATAGGCATATATTATGAAACACTTCAAATAGAAAGCTTACATTGCCCAAATCTGATAAACACTTCCGTTAAACTTTTTATTCTTTTTTATGATTTTGATTCACAATAGAAGAGTACCCAATATATCGTTAATTTAATTTATTTTATAATTAAATTTATAGTTTGTTTTTGTGTATTTCACGAAGCATCTATTCTAAAAATGTTGAAACAGAAGAATAGAATATGATCCTACGTCCTTTTTATTTACTTTTTTAAGGCATATATTATGAAACACTTCAAATAGAAAGCTTGCATTGTCCAAATCTGATAAACACTTCCGTTAAACTTTAAATTTGTTTTTATGATTTTGATGCACAATAGAAGAGTACCCAATATATCGTTAGCTTAATTTATTTTATAAATTATATATTTAAAGTTTGTTTTGTGCATTTCATGAAGTATCTAATCAAAAATTTTGAAACAGATAGCTTTCATTGACGAAAACCTGATAAACGCTGCCCTTAAATGAATTTTTTTAATGAGTTCGATTCACAATAGAAGAAGATCCAAAGTAACTCTAATTTAATATATTTTGTAAGGAATAGAGTATGATCCTACGTCCTTTTTATTTACTTGTATAGGCATATATTAAGAAACACTTCAAATAGAAAGCTTACATTGCCCAAATCTGATAAACACTTCCGTTAAACTTTAAATTTCTTTTTGATGATTTTGATTCACAATAGGAGAGTACCCAATATATCGTTAATTTAATATATTTTATAAATTAAATAAATATAGTTTGTTTTGAGCATTTCATGAAGCATCTAATCTAAAAATCTTGAAACAGATAGCTTTCATTGACGAAAAAAAACTGATAAACGCTGCCCTTAAATGATTTTTTTAATGACTTCAATTCACAATAGAAGAAGATCCAAAGTAACTCTAATTTAGTGTATTTTGTAAGGAATAGAATATGATCCTACGTCCTTTTTATTTACTTGTATAGGCATATATTATAAAAAACACTTCAAATAGAAATCTTGCTGTGCCCAAATCTGATAAACACTTCCGTTAAACTTTTTATTTTTTTTATGATTTTGATTCACAATAGAAGAGTACCCAATGTATCGTTAATTTAATTTATTTTATAAATTAAATATTTATAGTTTGTTTTGTGTATTTCACGAAGTATCTATTCTGAAAATCATGAAACAGAAAGCTTTCATTGACGAAAAAAACTGATAAACGCTGCCTTTAAATGATTTTTTTTTAATGAGTTCGATTCACAATAGAAGAATATCCAAAGTAACTCTAATTTAGTGTATTTTTTATAAGGAATAGAATATGATCCTACGTCCTTTTTATTTACTTGTTTAGGCATATTATGAAACACTTCAAATCGAAAGCTTGCATTGCCCAAATCCGATAAACACTTCCTTTAAACTTTTTTAAATTTCTTCTATGATTTTGATTCACAATAGGAGAGTACCCAATATATCGTTAATTTAATATATTTTATAAATTAAATATTTATAGTTTGTTTTGTGCATTTCATGAAGCATCTAATCTAAAAATCTTGAAACAGATAGCTTTCATTGACGAAAAAAAACTGATAACGCTGCCCTTAAATTATTTTTTTAATGAGTTCGATTCACAATAGAAGAAGATCCAAAGTAACTCTAATTTAGTGTATTTTATAAGGAATAGAATATGATCCTACGTCCTTTTTATTTACTTTTTAAGGCATATATTATGAAACACTTCAAATAGAAAGCTTGCATTGTCCCAAATCTGATAAATACTTCCGTTAAAACTTTAATTTTTTTTTATGATTTTGATTCACAATAGAAGAGTACCCAATATATCGTTAACTTAATTTATTTATAAATTATATATGTATAGTTTTTTTGTGCATTTCATGAAGCATCTAATCTAAAAATCTTGAAACAGATAGCTTTCATGACGAAAACCTGATAAACGCTGCCCTTAAATGATTTTTTTTAAATTAATTCGATTCACAATAGAAGAAGATCCAAAGTAACTCTAATTTAGTGTATTTTTGTAAGGAATAGAATATGATCCTACGTCTTTTGTATTTACTTGTATAGGCATATATTATGAAACACTTCAAATAGAAAGCTTACATTGCCCAAATCTGATAAACACTTCCGTTAAACTTTTTATTCTTTTTTATGATTTTGATTCACAATAGAAGAGTACCCAATATATCGTTAATTTAATTTATTTTATAAATTAAATATTTATAGTTTGTTTTGCGTATTTCACGAAGCATCTATTCTAAAAATGTTGAAACAGAAGAATAGAGTATGATCCTACGTCCTTTTTATTTACTTTTTAAGGCATATATTATGAAACACTTGAAATAGAAAGCTTGCATTGTCCAAATCTGATAAACACTTCCGTTAAACTTTAAATTTGTTTTTATGATTTTGATGCACAATAGAAGAGTACCCAATATATCGTTAGCTTAATTTATTTTATAAATTATATATTTAAAGTTTGTTTTTGTGCATTTCATGAAGTATCTAATCTGAAAATCTTGAAACAGATAGCTTTCATTGACGAAAAACTGATAAACGCTGCCCTTAAATGATTTTTTTTAATGACTTCAATTCACAATAGAAGAAGATCCAAAGTAACTCTAATTTAGTGTATTTTGTAAGGAATAGAATATGATCCTACGTCCTTTTTATTTACTTGTATAGGCATATATTATAAAACACTTCAAATAGAAATCTTGCTGTGCCCAAATCTGATAAACACTTCCGTTAAACTTTTTATTCTTTTTTATGATTTTGATTCACAATAGAAGAGTACCCAATGTATCGTTAATTTAATTTATTTTATAAATTAAATATTTATAGTTTGTTTTGTGTATTTCACGAAGTATCTATTCTGAAAATCATGAAACAGAAAGCTTTCATTGACGAAAAACTGATAAACGCTGCCTTAAATGATTTTTTTTTTAATGAGTTCGATTCACAATAGAAGAATATCCAAAGTAACTCTAATTTAGTGTATTTTTTATAAGGAATAGAATATGATCCTACGTCCTTTTTATTTACTTGTTTAGGCATATATTATGAAACACTTCAAATCGAAAGCTTGCATTGCCCAAATCCGATAAACACTTCCTTTAAACTTTAAATTTCTTCTATGATTTTGATTTACAATAGGAGAGTACCCAATATATCGTTAATTTAATATATTTTATAAATTAAATATTTATAGTTTGTTTTGTGTGCATTTCATGAAGCATCTAATCTAAAAATCTTGAAACAGATAGCTTTCATTGACGAAAAACTGATAAACGCTGCCCTTAAATTATTTTTTTTAATGAGTTCGATTCACAATAGAAGAAGATCCAAAGTAACTCTAATTTAGTGTATTTTATAAGGAATAGAATATGATCCTACGTCCTTTTTATTTACTTTTTAAGGCATATATTATGAAACACTTCAAATAGAAAGCTTGCATTGTCCAAATCTGATAAATACTTCCGTTAAACTTTAATTTTTTTTTATGATTTTGATTCACAATAGAAGAGTACCCAATATATCGTTAACTTAATTTATTTTATAAATTATATATGTATAGTTTTTTTTTGTGCATTTCATGAAGCATCTAATCTAAAAATCTTGAAACAGATAGCTTTCATTGACGAAAACCTGATAAACGCTGCCTTAAATGATTTTTTTTAATTAATTCGATTCACAATAGAAGAAGATCCAAAGTAACTCTAATTTAGTGTATTTTGTAAGGAATAGAATATGATCCTACGTCTTTTGTATTTACTTGTATAGGCATATATTATGAAACACTTCAAATAGAAAGCTTACATTGCCCAAATCTGATAAACACTTCCGTTAAAAACTTTTTATTCTTTTTTATGATTTTGATTCACAATAGAAGAGTACCCAATATATCGTTAATTTAATTTATTTTATAAATTAAATATTTATAGTTTGTTTTGCGTATTTCACGAAGCATCTATTCTAAAAATGTTGAAACAGAAGAATAGAGTATGATCCTACGTCCTTTTTATTTACTTTTTAAGGCATATATTATGAAACACTTGAAATAGAAAGCTTGCATTGTCCAAATCTGATAAACACTTCCGTTAAACTTTAAATTTGTTTTTATGATTTTGATGCACAATAGAAGAGTACCCAATATATCGTTAGCTTAATTTATTTTATAAATTATATATTTAAAGTTTGTTTTGTGCATTTCATGAAGTATCTAATCTGAAAAATCTTGAAACAGATAGCTTTCATTGACGAAAACCTGATAAACGCTGCCCTTAAATGATTTTTTTTAATGAGTTCGATTCACAATAGAAGAAGATCCAAAGTAACTCTAATTTAATGTATTTTGTAAGGAATAGAGTATGATCCTACGTCCTTTTTATTTACTTGTATAGGCATATATTAAGAAACACTTCAAATAGAAAGCTTACATTGCCCAAATCTGATAAACACTTCCGTTAAACTTTTTATTCTTTTTATGATTTTGATTCACAATAGAAGAGTACCCAATATATCGTTAATTTAACTTATTTTATAAATTAAATATTTATAGTTTGTTTTGTGTATTTCACGAAGCATCTATTCTAAAAATCTTGAAACAGAAAGCTTTCATTGACGAAAATCTGATAAAACGCTGCCCTTAAATCATTCTTTTAAATGAGTTCGATTCACAGTAGAAGAAGATCAAAAGTAACTTTAATTTAGTGTATTTGTAAGGAATAGAATATGATCCTATGTCCTTTTTATTTACTTGTTTAGGCATATATTATGAAACACTTCAAATAGAAAGCTTGCATTGCCCCAAGTCTGATAAACACTTCCGTTAAACTTTTTATTTTTTTTTATGATTTTGATTCACAATAGAAGAGTACCCAATATATCGTTAATTTAATTTATTTTATAAATTAAATATTTATAGTTTGTTTTGTGTATTTCATAAAGCATCTAATCTAAAAATCTTGAAACAGAAAGCTTTCATTGACCAAAATCTGGTAAACGCTGCCGTTAAATTATTTTTTTATGAGTTCAATTCACAATAGAAGAGCATCTAAAGTAATTTTAATTTAGTGTATTTTTATAAGGAATTTAATCCTTCGTCCTTTTTATTTACTTGTTTAAGCATATATTATGAAAAATTTAAAATAGTAAGCCTGCATTGATCAAAATCAGTTAAACTCTTACGCCGAACTTTCTATTTTTTAATCACTTCGATTCACAATAGAAGAGCAACCAGAGAAAAAGGAGATTTCGTTGAGAGACAAAACCATTTCAAAGGAAAGTTTTCTTTCACGCTCTGTTGACATAAGATTTTTCACTAGTCTATTGATTTTGGAAGATTTTCCTCTCTTTTGAGCCTCATACTGGAAAGGGTGAAAACATCACCTCTTCTGAGGACATTAGTTAAAACAAAAGGTATGTCATTCGCAGTCGTATAAACATATAAACCATTCACCATTCACCACTCGGAACAAAATTGGAACAGCTATGATTAGTTTTAGATCTTGTTAGCGTGCTTTCGGAAAAGATAAGTTCACCTATTATCCTTGCGGGAGGGGATATAAACTGTCAAAATACGGCTTTACCAATTACTAGTAATTAAGAGATAAATAATGTCTACTTAAAGCAGGGATTTTGTTATGGTTATTATAATTGAAACTGACTGGTGCTAAATACGTGTTGTCAATAAATTGTAACTCAAAAATAAACAAAAATAAAAGAAAAAATTTTAGCAAAGAAAAGGGTCCGAGCCAAGTTAAAAACGACAAAAAAACGTGAAAAATTCCGCTTATACTTCGCTTTATCAAACAAGGCGTCTTCAGTCCCTTGATCGTAGACCTGTCCCTGGACCCATTTCATCACTAAAACTAAATATAAAAAAAAGTTTTTATAAATCTAAGTAAAGAACGACACTAAACTTAAAACGAATAGAAATTATTCCGTATATGAGGGAAGATTGACTAAATATATATTAACTGAATGGTGTCCAATTCAGTTAAGCGAATATAAATGATATAAAAAATCTTGGTTTTTAAAAACAGAAGTCACCAGATAGGCCTATCAGACTCAAAGTCATAAGACATTAATATTCAGAGGGTGCGAGGGGAGAGGCCCTTAGAAGAAAAGGGGGGAAGTAAATTTGAGGGAGACTATCAGATGATACTCTGTACAAGGAATTCAAATTATAAGCAAACCTAGGTATTTAAAAATTAAAATAATCAGTAATCAAGCTTAAAGCCATCAATAATTAACTTTGGAGGAGGAGAGGCAAGAGACTATTCGACTTTGTCAGAGAAATTAAGGGGGGGACTATCAGCTTATTCTAGAAACTGTGAATACAAATTGATTAAGAAACCAAGATCTTTAAAATTAAAGAAACAAAATATAGGAAGCAATTCTTCTCAGGTTACACTTTACAAAAGAAATTGGCATTATTTTAATTATCGATGAAATAAAAGTGGTTATTCAAAATGGCCGTCAGCTAGGAGTAATTTAATGACACTCTCCCTCCAAACATCTTAAATAGTGACGCCACTGCTTGCTGAATACTACAAAGTATTCAATAAAAATCGTGGGAAAACTTTGTAAACTTTCGGTGAACAACTTCGTGTATTTTATCATTACCGAATGTATGGCAAATTGCATACTCATTTTCGCCAGTTTAGGAGCTATTAATTCCTTATATACTGTCTTTTAGCTCTCACCAGTGAACCTTGATTCAGCATATTTGCTCCCTTTTGGAGCTTTACCAAGGGGGTTGCGCAGTAACTTATTTATCACTTTATTTATCCATGAAAAACCACCATATTTTTCTATGGTGAAAAATCACCATAATTTCAAGGCAAAATGTTTCGAACAAGTTTACCTTCAGTACAATTTAACTCGACAAATGGTGCTTTAGACCCATTTTCACCTAAATGTGCTATTTTATGCCAGGCAACTTAAAATACTGACTCTAACAGGATCTGTAAATGGTATATTTTCGTAAAGATAACACGCTAATTCTGTATTTTACTTTTTGAATTAAACCCCCCAGAAAAGGCATAAATGCTAAAAATGTTTTTTTTTTTTATGAAATCGTTTTCCTTTTTGAGGAATTAATAGTTACTCCTAGTATTTACTGAAACGTTTTCTTATAAAGAGTTCTGCAAAGATGCTGGGAAAATGACGAGCGAAAAGAAGCTATCCGCGGCACGAGCACTTCCCGTTCTACTGGTAAAAAATTAAAGTAAACAACCAGAAAAATATTTTCATAAGAAATCAAACAGTTCGTGGTAACGAACTGTAAGTAAGGAGTGTCCCGGCTCAATAGTAACCGAAACTTTAAAAAACAGAATTTTAAAACCAATAGATACATCAAAAGAATCATATTTTAATGCCGATTTCCAATATATAAGTTTCATCAACTTTAATCTTACCCATCAAAAGTTACGCGCCTGAGAAAATTTCCCTTATTTTCGAAAAAAGGGGGAAACGACCCCTAAAAATCATTGAACTTTAATGAAAATCTCACAGTAAGATTCAGCGTATCAGAGAACCCTACTATAGAAGTTTCAAGCTCCTATCTGCAAAATGTGGAATTTTACATTTTTTGCCAGAAGAAAGATCACGGATACTTGTTTATTTGTTTGTTTGTATTTTTTTTTCCCAGGGGTGATCGTTTGGATCCAGTAGTCCTAGAATACCGTGAGAGGACTCATTCGAACGGAAATCAAAAATTCTAGTGCCCTTTGTAAGTGACAAAAAAATTGGACTGCAACTTGGCCCCCTCCCACACTCATTTTTTTCCCGAAGTCATCCAATCAAAATCCTAAGATAGTCATTTGGTTCAACATAGTCAAAATCTAACAAATATGTCTTTGAGGATGACTAAATCTCCCACAGTTTTCGGGGGAAGGGCTGCAAGTTATGAACTTTGCCCATTGTTTACATATAGTATTGGTTAATGGGAAGTATACGGACGTGTTCAGGAGGGATTTTTTTCTGGAGGGGGAAGGGGGGGGATTGGCGGACAGTGGAGGATCCAGGGGGTGAGGGGTGCCCCCTAGATTAGTCTAAAGTAGTTTAATTGACTTAATTAACTCAAGTTTGCGTTAATTAAACTTGCTTTTAACACAAGTTTATCGGATCAACCTATTTTGCACCCCCTAAATTTTTTTTTATCGGATCAACCTATTTTGCCCCCCTTAAAAAATCCTGGATCCACCCCCGTCGGTGGAGGGGGTTAAGGGGGAGGATTTTTACTTGGGGGAAGGGACATTTCTATGAAGGGGGCACTGGATTTCCCAGCATTATTTAAAACACGATCAGAAGTTAAATAAAAAAACAAGTTTTTTCAACTGAAAGTAAGGAGCAATATTAAAACTTATAACGAACAGAAATTATTACATATATGAGGGGGTTCGCCGCATGGTCAATGCCTCGCTCTTTACGCTAAAGTTTTTTTTAATATTTTAAAAGAGCTATTTATTCTAATTAACTGGCCTCTGTTATTCAGGGGTTTGTGATTCGAACAAAATTTCGAACTTTGGCGTAAAGAGCGAGGTATTGACTAGTGGGTGAACTCCCTAATACACGTAATAAAAATAAATAAATAAAAGTATTTTTTGTTAAATTGTATCACGGTTTGTCAAAATCACTGTCTATTAACAGAATTTGATCCCTATTTTAACTTTTATTTATTTATTGTCATGGAAAGGCAGTGTGGTCTCGGAAATTATCTACGTAATACAAGCATACAAATATAGAAATTTGTTACGTAAGTTAATTTGTAAGTTATGTCAGAACAAAAATCGAGAAAGCCATTTAGCCTAAAAAAAAGTAAAATGATATGCAAATTTAGTTATAACAGTATTTTATTGTCTTGTTATTTGTCCTAACAGTATTTTAACTAATTGTCTTGCAAGCCCTATTAAAAGCCTTATCATAAGAGATTCTATGTAAAAATTCAAGCGGAAAGATGCACCAGTGCGTGCCAGAGAAATTGAAAAATCAAGCCAACATTCGAAGACAAAAGAGTATTATAATACAAGTTAGTCGGTGAGCTAATTAAAAAAACAAAATAATAAACAAACAAAGCCCTTAGTAAAAACTCCAAAATTTATAGATTCCCCCCTCATACAATATACCTAAGGCTTAATACCTCCAAAAGTTTCAATTTTGTCCAAAAAGACAAAATTCATAAAGTGAATTGCATTTCTTCAAAAAAAATTAGAGCTCTGTTCTTTATTGACTTCTAATTAAAAAAGGACACTGCAACTTTCCTCTTGTTATTTGGTGATTTTACTTTTAAAAAAAGGGACAATCAAGTGTGCATTTGATTCTTCAAAAAAAGATAGAAGCTGTGGAAAATAAACGTAAAGAAATTAAAATACGAAACGATGAGGAGTAGCGGAATATTATCATTGTTGATAGAATGGCAAAGATTGTATTAAAAAAGAGCAATATTTTCCATCATACTTATTGATTCGTAATCGATTACAGGCAAGATGTGTTTCGGCGAATTCCTTGCCCTTTTTCTTCAATCCCACCAGCAAAGCTTTCGTAAGGCATTTGAAGCAGTTCCAACCAATTTTTAAGATCAACTTCGAGGTTAATTTGGAGACCTTTCAGTTACTTAACTATGGATTAAGTGAAAATACCACTTGATGCGCTTTTCTATGTTCTTTCCGAATAAAGTAATCACTTTACTCGGAAATTCAATTTTAACCCTTTTATTGACCTTTAAAGATGCCTTTTTCGGCCTATTAAAGGCTGCATTTAGCCTTGCGCCACTCTTGTTTTAACCCGTGTACCCGTATATTGAATCAACTGTGACGAAATCAACAACGGAAAAATTCATGGGAAATCTATGATTTAGGCTTTATATTTGCATATTAGGGAAGGGGGCCAAATGAAAGTAAAAAGTATCATCTTAACGGTCAATAAGGAGCAAGGGCGGATCCAGGACTTTTTTAGGAGGGGCGCAAAATAGGTTGATCCGATAAACTTGCGTTAGGAGCAAGTTAAATTACCGCAAACTTGCGTTAATTAAGTAAATTACACTACTTTAGACTAAGTTAGGGGGGCACCCCCTGGACCCCCTGGATCCGCCACTGATAAGTAGCTTAAAATTAAATTCCATATTTAATTCATAGTTCATTAACGGAAAGATTTATATTTACCCAACTGCGCTAATGCTGTTGATTGTATAGGTACTTGTTTTGGATCTAGTGGTTAGTGGCTGGGCTGCTCCCACTAGGTCATTGAATCAATTTTTTTTAAACTAGCTATTTTCTCGTTTATGAGTGAGCATGTGTGCGTGTTCAAAACTCAGAACGTTAGAAACAACTCCAGAGCTTTAGTCTAACAGAAAATCTTCATGTAATTTAAAGTTGTAACTGATTCTTAAGATTAACTTTTGGTTAAAGTGTACGCTACAACCTTTGGACTAAAGTATTCGACAAAATTTTTCAGGCAAAACTAAGTTATTTCTTTTAGATTCAATTTATGTAATAGTATGGGGCTGCCATTTCAAAGTATTAAGTTAATTCTAATCAGAGGTTTTGCCTATGGTAAGGAGGGAAGGGGTTTGAAGAGGTGCAACCTGATCTTCTCAGATATCTCTTATAACAAATTGAGTTAGAGATATTGCAGAATCGAATGCCGTGACTTTCCTCACATTGCAACGATTTTTACGTTTTTAGTGATTTTGTCATGCTATTACCATATTATTACCATCATTATCAAAATCTCGTTTTATATTGCCAGTTAAAACTCTTAGATTAGTCCTAATCAGACATTTTACCTATAGGAGGGGATTTAGGAAAGTGCAGCCTGATTTTCTTGGATCTTTCGCATACAGAATTGAGTAAGTAACATTACAGACACTAAAAATGCTGTGACTTTACGCGTACTCAAAACAATAATCTGCACAACCCGGGTCAAACTTCGCGTTGGAGGTGGGTGGCCTAAAAACACGGCTCAGGTTGGGTCCATTTGGATTAAAAATTGGGACAGCAGGTGTAAAATTTCGGCACTAAAAAATCTGAAGGCATTTAATACCGTGGGTGCTGGTTTTCTAGTTTTGGTGTTTAAGATAATCCAGAAAGTAATTTAGATGGTGTGAAAATACGTCCATGCACACAGGCTACCAATGGCAGCAGGAAGAAAACAGAAGTCAATAATATAGATGAACGGAATCTAGAGACAAATTTTTATTGGTTCACTACCCCCTCTCCTTCTCACAAGAACAAAAACATACAGTTTTTAAAATTAGGCATTTATTTTTTTTTATAAAAAAAGGACCCATGGCTGCTTTATCATTATTGCAGCGTGAGATGCAACCTAGAAAAGAACGAACCCTAGTCCATAGTAATCGCAAATTTACACACACGTTTTGAAATTTTTGTAGATATATATATCATAATCTCAGCTGTTCTAATTATTGATTTTCGTTTTTTTTTTTTATACATTGTTGACTTTATTAAAAATTTAACAGCAGCACGTTAAGTTTGACGCTATGCATAGCCCATTTAATAAATAAATTTTCCCAGCTTCTTATGTCATTTTCTTTCAATAATGTTATCTTAAAATAATTTAGCATACAATCTGTTTAATGAAGCAAAAGGAGGAGAGAAAACGGAGGGAGAGCTGCTAGATGTTTTCCAAAGATGCAAATTTTGTTCTGGCCTTGGGAAGGCATAGGGGTTTTGCGCCCAACTTAGGTTAATTTCTGCTCGTTTTGAGTTTGACTCGGTTATTTATTGTAATTTCTGTTCGTTTTGGGTTTCATTTATTTATCGATGCTGATGTGTGATAGTTTCGAGCTTGGTAGATTATTTGATTTTATTTTGCTCGTTTTTGGTGTAATGGAGTTCTTTACTTTTCTTTGAAAAACTTATTTCGTGGAAAAAGTTTTTTTAATTAATTTTTGTTCGTTTTATATTGACATAGTCTTTTCAGGGAAAAAGAAAATAACACTTTAAATCTTTTCATTTTTTAAGACTTTATAGTTTGGCCTGCTATTTGTATGCTGGAGAAAAATTTTTCAGCAATTTTTAACAACATACACCATTTTAAAAATCTGGACAAAATTAGTACTGTTTAACTTAGTTTCATACCTCCTCTATTTGACCTGAAATGGAAAATTTGATACCATTCGCAAAAAAAATCTGTTTACTTTCTTTGATAGCTTGGATACACTTACGCTATTTTGATTTGGTTAAATTTTAAGAGCAGAAGTAGCCTCGAAGGTTTGAACATAATACCCTCAGTCGTTCTTGGGATACTGCTGAGATGCCTTATTGGGAATTAGCATTATCACAGTACATTTTGATTTAATTTTAAGGCAACATTTAGTTTTTAAACATAATGGGCCAATGGGAGGGTGGGAGTGGAAGGGGGATTAGTTGCCCTCCAATCACTTTCGAATATCAAAAAGGGCATCAACCCTTTCTATTTTCTATCGAATGAGCCCCTTTCGAAGTTCCCACGACGACTCATTCGATACGAAGTGCCCTGGCCAAAACAACAACAACAACAAATATATTGCTAATCACTTTCGACTATTAAAAAGGGCACTAGCCTTTGAATTTCCAATCGAATTAGCCTCTTTTGAAGTTTCTCGATAACGCCTTCTATAAAAACCTTATATGTGCCCAGGGTATAACTTAAAACCCTTGCCCTAAGAGTTGTGGGAGAGTGTCCTTCCCAAAAACATATTTTCTATCTGGAAATCTACTAGCCAACGCTAAACAAAATGACTATCTCAAAATTTTGATTGGATGAGTTTGGGTGAATGATGGATGTGGGGGAGGGGGCTAGTTGCCCTCCAATCAGTTTCGACTATCAAAAAGGGCACTAGCCCTTTGAATTTCCATCAAATGAGCCCTTTTTGAAGTTTCTATGACAATACCTTCTATAAAAACCTTATATACCTCAGGACATAACTTAAAACCCTTGCCCTGAGGGTTGTTGGGCAGTTTCCTCCTCAAAAACATATTTTCTATCTGGAAATCAACTACGCTGAACAAAATGGCTATATCAAAATTTTGATTGGATGTGTTTGGGGGAATAACGGGCGTGGGGGGGAGCTAGTTACCCTCCAATCACTTTCGACTATTAAAAAGGGCACTAGCCACTCCAATTTCCAATTGAATGAGCCCTTTCCGAAGTTTCTACGACAACTCCTTCGATAATACGAAGTGCCCGGGTATGGAGAAAAAAAAAAAACACATTGTGCCCACATCGTTCTTTACTTAGGCAGCACTAGCGCGCTGCCTATGAAAATTGCCTAAGGATTGTTTTTGGTGCCTGACTGACTGACCGTATCTGAAAAAGTGAGCTGTAGGCTACCAAAAATATGGTTCAATCCCGCTTTCTAAAGCTATAATGAGAGAAAGATTGTGAGGGCTAGGACACGCTCTGTGGATAACCGATGACGTATTGCCAAAGATCATCCTTGTCCGCCAGCCCTCTAGGGCCAAACGTAAAACAGGTTGTCCTCGTATGGGGTGGGAACTTGTCACGAGGAAAGATTTTTTTTGGGAAATTAGAACTTCTTGGTATGGTGTAAAGAGGGAGGCTTTGAATAGACTAAGATGGAGGATGAGCGTGTGTAGCTGTGTTGGCTTCAGGTGGCTTGGGGCTACAAAGAGTAATTAGCAGTGATAGTAATTGAAGCACCAGTTTTTGCCCATTTGGGGAGTATAAATTACAAGAGGATAAAGTGTATCTTTACACAACATATTAAAACCTACTTTAATTTGAAACTGTCATGCCAACAGCAATGTGAAAAAAAGAGGTAACTAGCGTTCTACTTGTATTCTTTTTTTGAAGCATAGAACAGAAAAAGGAAAAAAACAGAAAAAAAAGAAAAAAAAACAGAAAAGGAAAACAGGAAAAGAGAAAAAGGAAAAAAAAACAGAAGGAATTGACAGAAAAAAACATCTTTTTTATGATGATGTCGAATAACCTATCACTAGGCACCATCAACTATAATTTGGTTTATGTTTTATGTCACAGAATTATTGGTTTTGTTTGGTTTACCAGCCTTTGCCAACTGGGTGAGATATCAGAGCGTGTCTACAGCAGTGAAACGCAGTGTTTTATCGTTTTTTATAACCATAACAAGAGAATAAAAAAAGGTAATGGGAAGTAAATAGGGAGTATAGCGTGTCTCTAAACAGTACATTAAAAACCTAGTTTGATTTGAAATTATCCTACCAACAGCAATGTGGATAAAATTGGTAACTTGCGTTTTATTTGAATTCTTATTTCGAAGCTGGATCGGGAGAAAGTTAAGCGCTGTTTTGCAATTTGTTGAACAACTAATCACAACGCACCCCTTACCACAATTTCATTTTTGTTTTTATGTCCCAGAATATTTGGTTTAATTTGGTTTACCAGTCTTTTTCAATTGGGTGAGACATCAGATACCGCGTCTAGGGCAGTTAAACGTAATATTTTGTAATTTTTATAATCATAACAAGAAGATAAAACAAGTCATGTGGAGTAAATAGGGGATAAAGCGTGGCACTAAACACTGCATTAAAATCTACTTAAATTTGAAAAATATCCTGCCAACAACAGTGTGGTTAAAATTGGTGACTAGTTTTTATTTGTATGCTTGTTTCGAAGTTTGGTCGAAATAAAACAACAAATTGAAAGCTTTTTTTACAATAATATCAAATAACTCATCACAAGGCAAAATTCACATAACTTGGATTTACTTTTTATTTTGCAGAAAATTATTTTTAATTGGTTTACCAGTCTTTACTTGTTCGGTAGATATAGGATGCCAAACCTACATCAGTTAAGCCCAGTTATTTTGATATTTTTTATAATCATCACAAGAAACAAAAAGTCACTGCACAGTAAATTAGATCCACTTTCGATTTGACATTGTCTTGTTAACAGCAATTTGGGCAGAAAAGGTAGCTACTTTTTGATGTTAGGTTTTTTTTTTTTTCTGTTTTTGATAGACTGCTGTTTTAGGGGGAAAGTGAGTTGAAAAAAAAATTAAACGTCAGGTTTTGCGGAAAGATTTTTTCATATGCATTTTTTCAGGGTGAAAATATACCCTTTTTGACAATCTGGGTGCTCATAGTTTCTTTTCATTTAGTTTATTATCCCACTCATCACTCCCTAAGACTTTCCGCATAATATCCTTAGCTGTTCCCAAGATTGTGACACCCTTTGGACAACATGGATGCACAAAGATTCTTTTGATTTAGTTTAACATCCACCTCAATATTCTCTGGAAGTTTCAATCTAATGACTTTAGTTGTTTCTAAGATATTGCTGATATACCATTTTGACAACCTGGTTCTACATAGTGTATTTTGATTTAGTTCAACATCCCAATCAGCATTTACTGAAAACTTCCACTTAAAACCCTTACTCATTCCTGAGAAGTTTCCACTTAAAACCCTTAGCGCTTCCTGGAATATTGCAAATACATCGTTTTGAAAACCTAAACGTGTATAGTGTCTTTTGATTTACCTCAGCATTCCTCCGAAATGTTTGTCCGACTCGTAAAAACGTAACAAAAATGAATATAGAAAATTTTTTGATGCGTTTTTAAATTTTTTATTTATGGAAAACGGAGAAAAATTCTTTTGTACCCCCACCCCCGAAAAAAATTTTGGATACGGCCCTGACTGAAACTTTTAACTTAATACCCTTGGCCATTCTTCAGCCCTATGATAATCATGATTTGCATCGTATTCTTTTGATTTAGTGAGACATATCTCTCAATATTCCCCCAAAATTTCAACTTAGCCCTTCCTGAGATATTGCAGATATGCCTTTTTGAAAAATTGTGATGCACATTTGATTTAGCTCAAAATCCCCTCGCCACTCCCTTAAACTTTCAACATGATACCCTGAGCCGTTCCTGGTATTTTTGTACATACACTCTCTTGACAATCAGGATGCGCATAATAATATTTTGTTTGAGTTGGCTCAACACCTCCCATAGCATTCCCTGAAAGTTACATTGTAATACCCCTAGCCATTCCTATGACGTTGCAGATGCGTCCACTTGACAATTTCGATGCAAAATGGTGTCTTTTGGTTTAGTTCAACATCCGACATTGTTTGAAAGTTTTAACCTATTGCCCTTAGCTGTTTCTAAGATGTAGCAGATACACCCTTTTGACAACCTGGTTCCACATAGTGTCTTTCGGTTTAGTTCAACATCCCCTTCAACATTCACTGTAAGTTTAACCTAATACTCTTAGCCGTTCAGAAATATAGTGGATGCACCATTTAGACATCCTGGATGCACATAGTGTCATACGATTTAGTTCAGCTTCATCTCAGCATTTGCTGAAAGTTTCAACTTAATACCCTTATCCGTTCGTGATATATTGTTGATAAGCCCTTTTGAAAACCCGGATGCACACCATGTCTTTTGATTTAGTTAAACATCTCCCTCAACATTTCAACTTAGCCGTACCTGAGATATTGTGGATGTGCCTTTTCGACAACCAGGATATACATAGCGTCTTGACTTAGCTCGAAATCCCCATCACCATTCCCCAGAGGTTTTAGCTTAATAGCCTACGCCGTTCCTGATATTTTGCAGATACGCCCTTTGAGGGATGCTCATAGTTTACTTGATTCCGTTCAGAATCTTGATTGTAAAAGAGAAAAAAATACTAGCTATAATGTTACCAGCTAATCATCTATATATCCTTTTAGAAATATATGAGACTTATATAAGAAATTTACTTGCACTTTCATAAAACTTCTCCTTCTCAGGTTTGAGTGAAAGAATGCTTTATGAAAGCAATGATACCCGAGGACTAAAACCTTTAGTATCCTCTGATGAGTTTCAAATCTCTCGTTTTTGTCCTCAGGGAAATAATTAGGGGAAAAAAGCATTCCTTTTCAATTAGACAAAATCAACTAGGATACTAACTAGGAACTGGATACACACACCAGCAGTGTCTCAAGAACTAAGAAACATGAAATGAGGCAACAAATTGAGATGATTTCTGTTCTGTTGTATTACGTTTAATTATTTGGCATGGAATGACAACACTTGGGAAACCGGTGTAAACACTAATGAGCGCATTATAAACACTTTTGTGACTGTTTGCTGTTGTCCTTTTTGTCAGGTAGTAGTTTTTTTTTGGGCGTAAATTCTTTAACAAAACAAGAATGCACAAAATGTCGTGAAACCTTGAGTATTATGAAAGAATAGTAAAATGTGCTAGACAAAAAAGAAACTGTTATGTGACCGTAAATTTTTCCCCGAAAATAGTGATTAAAATAAACGTAAAAGAATATTCTAGCTAAATGACCAATAGCCGTCCTCAATGGACGAATAAAAACAAAGAATGCAACTGAAAATACAAGTTTGATCTAAATGCTTCTCAAGAAAAAATGCTTCTCGAGTAAGTCTTGAGAAATTACTCGAGAAACGGTTAACTGCGTTGACTACCGTTAAGTCAACGGTAGTTTACCGTTGACTTAATTTAGTTAATTAATGGTAAAATAAAGTCGTTGCTTCGGTACCCTTGTTGGCTCTCTGTAGATTTAAAGTCAAGGCAGCAGCTTCTTAATTTTGGTACGCAAGGAACTTAAAACTATCTAAAATCGGATATGCAAATAACCAATTTCCGTGCTCAGGAAACCTTTGAAGTAATTCAAATAACATAATAATACACATGATGGGTAAGGATGAGATCATTAAAGAAATCGCTTTTCTAGGAGAATATAAGTCAATTATATAAACTGAAGAAAAGAGGAAGCATATATCTGTTTACGTAACAATCCCAACCCCTTCTCCACCCAAGAGTCAGAAAAGTAAAGTCATGAGAGTTAAACATTTATCTCTGCTGCAAAGTATTCGTGGTTGTTTTAACCAAAGAAAAATGGAGAAAATAATTTACCCCATTCCTCGGAACCTAAATAAAAAATTGTCAGAACTGATAACCAATTTATTGGATTTTCTAGGATACCGGAATTAAAAAGCTATTACCCCAGCTTTAGTATCCTTTGGGTCCCAGAATTAGTGAGCCGCTATCCCGATTTTAGATCCCAAAGAGCAACGGCCCGGACACTGAAGGCCCGGTTTTTAATGAGAGTCGCAAGGAAAACATAAAACAACTAAAGTGCTGCTCTTGTAACAAAATAAGGCCTCACGCGCTGAAAGCATAGAGTTTTTAAAACATGGTTGTGATGAAGTTTGCCGCCGTACACATTTTTTACATAATACCATATTTATCCTGATTTATCATACAAGGGAAGTACCAACTAATTTTAAGAAAACCTCCATTACACCCCTCAGTACGATAGGTGATGAGACAAAGTCTGATAATTGTAAATATAGATCAAAGATAATAAAAAAAGAATAGATAATATGATAAATATAAACCAAACATAACATTACAGTATATCTAATGGCTACCAACAGGAGCATTATTTGCATAAATCGTTTTTGCTAGGAATTTGCGTTTTTCCAGTTGACAAACTGAAAGTAAGGAGCAAGATTAAAACTAAAAACGAGCAGAAATTATTACCTATATGAGGGGGTTGCTCTTCCTCAACACCTCGCTCTTTACGCAAAAGTTTTTTAGTACTTTTAAAAAAGCTTCTTATTGTTCTATTTAAACGAACGTAGTGTTAAGGAGTCGTTCTCAAGGAATTTGGA
>CM051259.1:40745378-40782878 GCA_027921565.1 Artemia sinica | reverse complement strand
AACATTACTGTTTATGTCTAGATTTTCAAAAGGGTGTATGTTGTTAAAAATTGTTCAGAAATTTTCTTCAACATAGAAATAACAAGTCAAACAATAGATTATTAAAAAAAACGAAAAGATTTCAAATATTATTTTCTTTTTTCCATGACAAAAGATCATGTCAATTAAAAACTAATAGAAATTGTAAAATTAAACGGCAAATTATGTTCTGTTTCTCAGAAGGCATGAGGGGTTGTTAGCCATACTCATGTTAATTTCTACTCATTTTGACTTTGACCTGATTATCTTTAAAGAGTGGGAAGAGGTCATACTAAGAATGGATTTAAAGGGAATTGTAATTTAACGATATAGGGTAAAGATAATATTTTGGAAAAGATCAGGGTGAAGAGGATCACGCGGAGCTGGGCTGGTCTCAGGTGACATGGGGCTGCAATGAGGTTTTTAGTAATATTAGTAACAGTAGCAATAGGAGTAACCTAGCAGAAGCAGTAGTAGTAATAGTAGCATATTGATTCAACCTCTTTTCAATGATCAATCCAACTATGCACCAGATTAGGCTGAAAATTTGTAGGCACATCAGCGGTACCAATCCAAGAATAAAACACCAAATCATTATGAAGATTCCAATCACACACATTTTATCATACATCTAATTATCTAAATGAAAACCTGGAATGTTAAACTGAGTGGCTTGAGATTAGGATATTCGCTACATGATAAAAACAAATAAAAAAGAAGAAAAACCGCTAGTCACTTTGAACTGGCAATATTTTTTCTAAAAAGCGAAAAATAAAACCAGGCATTTAATCATTTATAGTAGTAAGTAAACGAATAGATCAGTTGATTTTTTTTCTTGCTGTTCGGTGGCTTTTATTCATGAGGCTGATATCTTGCTGAAAATTTACACGGTTATCTCTTATGGTAGTACCAGCCTCGTTAAATTTACTGTAATATCAATCAAGCAGTTCGTGGTAACGAGCGACCCGGCTCAACAGTAACGAAACTCTAAAAAAACGAAATCCTGATACCAACAGATATATCAAAAGAATCGGCTTTTTTATATGCTGATCTCAAATATATAAATTTTCATTAACTTCAGTCTTACTCATCAAAGGTTACGAGCCTGAAAGTTTTTTTTTTCTGATTTTTGAAAAAGGGGGAAACAACCCTTAAAAGTCAAGGGATCTCAATGAAAATCACACCATCAGATTCAGCGTATCAGAGAAATCGTGTTAGAGAACCAGATTTCCTGGCATTATTTGAAAAACGATCAGAAATTAAATAAAAAAAACAAGTTTTTTCAACTGAAAGTAAGGAGCAACATTAAAACTAAAACGAACAGAAATTATTACGTATATAAAGGAAGTTGGGCCCTCCTCAAAACCTCACTCTTTACGCTAAAGTTTGAATTTTGTCCCAATTCTTTGATAATGACTCCTGAAACACAAGGGCCGTTTAATTAGAACAATAAGACGCTTTTTTAAAAGTATTAAAAAACTTTAGCGTAAAGAGCAAGGTGTTGAGGAGGGTGCAACCCCCTTTATATATACGTAATAATTTCTGTTCGTTTTAAGTTTTAATGTTGCTCCCTACTTTCTGTTGAAAAAGCTTGTTTTTTTAAATAATAATTAAGAACGTTCGGTAATTTATGAACAACGATTTAAACCATTTAAGCGGTTTAAACGATTAGGCGGAAAACGTTTTTTAAGTTAATAGATACACAAAGTGGTGTTACCTAGCCTTCATTTCTTACAAACACTTACAAAATAATTTTATCCGCATATTAAAACTACGCCACAAACAATGGAATTAAATCAGTCTTTTCAATAGGGAAGCGTAAAATTGTAATCTCCTTTTCCTCTTTGCTCATAGCCCTTCTCTGCCATTCATTTTTTAGTTCTATAATTCCTTAATCTAATTTTTGTCATTCACAATTACGGTTGTTAGTTTCCAAAACTCTGTTATCTAAAATAATCTAATTCACCTTTTGTTCAAAAAAGTTTCCCTCTGCTCCCTCATTTTATTTTTAATTTTTGTTCCTTTTTTTAGTTTGAAAGACAAATCGGAGAGCTGCAGCTGAGCTTTCTGAAATTATATGCAAACAAAGGACCGTAAATTGGCCATCGCCGTTTTGAACTGTCAATGTTAGCTAAACCAATCGAACTAGGTACACTTCCCTTAATTAAACAGAAGAAAACATGTGCAATTTCGTTTCTATTTTTGCTTCCATAGTCTGGTATTATACATAACTAATGTTTCAGTTGTTTATTCTGGTAAATCTCCATTTATTTCATATTCTTTTTACATACCATACTTTTCTCACAGTTAGAGATAAATTCATCCTCATTTAAAAAATCAATGGTTCAATTGGTTTAATCACTATTTAATGTAATTTAATAATTTTAATCAATTTGCCCCTAAAAAACTATCTAATAAATCACTATCTAACAAATATTAATTGGGAATCAAAACCAGGCTCAATTTATTTTAAGAAGTTACATACTTTGTTTAGCCATTATAAGAAGCCACCTCTATGCAACCTCTTATTGAAAGAAGTTACACTTATAGATCAAAAGAGGCTACACATGCCAACAACCTCTTTACTAACTTAGAGGTGAAATAATCCTTATTGACTTACAAATCAATGAAAGCTCATCTGGAATCCAAAACTCACTTATCTTATCCTCAAAACAACTGGTTAACAATTACGGAAATTGGACTGTCTAATGTTTTAACACGACAGGGAACATGGAGGGAACTGTAAGTTCCCCTAGAATTTCCACGGAGCAAAGAATCAGAAAAGGATGCGTCGCTGTGCCCCGTCTGGAACCACTTTTCTAATTCTTCGTTCTTAGTCCTATGTTATATGTCTTATTGCCGTTGATTTTTGAATTAAAATGAAGTTGATAATAAGCCATTGGCCAATTAGAGACAAAGCCAAGACAAGTAGTCTGAGTGAGAGGCGGCAAAGCTGGCATAAGCCTTTTTCAGGATTAAATAAAAAAATTGAATTAAATAGATAAGAATTGTTCCAATTCTTTTAGAATGACCCCTGAATCACAAAGGCGGTTTAATTAGAATAAATAACTCTTTAGAAACTACCGAAAATACTTTAGCGTAAAGTGCGAGGCATTGACGAGAGGTGAGCCCCATCATATACTTAATAATTTCTGTTCGTTTTAAGATATAATTTTGCTCCTTACTTTCAGTTGAAAAAGCTTGTTTATTTTATTTAATTTCTGATCGTTTTTTAAAATAATGCTGAGAAAACCGGCGCCCCCTACATGAAAAATTCTCTTCCCCCATGAAGAATTCCTCCATAGAAATATCCTCCCACGTAACCCCCTCCCCCCAGACCCTATCACCCCCCCCCCACCCCAGAGAAAATCCCCCTGAAAACGTCTGTAAACTTCCTAATAACCAATATTAAATGAAAAACAATGGGTAAAGTTCATAACCTACAGCTCATCCCCCGGGCACTTTGGAGGATTAAACCGTCCTCAGAGACAAAGTTGTCAGATTTTCGACTATGCTGAACAAAAATGGCTGTCTCAAAATTAGGATCCAGTGACTTTGGGGGAAAGTGAGCATGGGAGCGGGCCTAGTTGCCCTCTAATTCTTTTGGTCACTTAAAAAAGGGCACTAAAATTTTGAATTTACGTTCGAATGAGCCTTCTAATTTCCGTTCGAACGAATGTTTTACGATATTCTAGGACCAGTGGATCGATACGATCGCCCCTAAAAAAAAACAAAAAAAAAAACAAAAAACAAACAAACACGCACCCGTGATCTTTCTTCTTGCAAAAAAAGAAAAAAAAAAACAAATTTCCACATTTTTGCAGATAAGAGCTCGAGATCTCTTCAGTAAGGTTCTCTGATACGCTGAATCTGACGGAGAGATTTTCATTAAGACTAAACTTGATGAAACTTATATACAATCAGCAGAAAACATCGATTCTTTGATGTATCTATTAGTGTCAAAATAATTTTTTTTTAGAGTTTTGGTTACTATTGAGCTGGGTCGCTCCTTATTTACAGTTTGTTACCTCGAACTGTTTGATTATATAAGAAATGTCGTTTCCACAGTGTGAAAATCACTTCAGTGCAGTGAAAGATGTTAATGAACAATTACCTTTAACACACACTTTGAGGCAACTGTCGATAGATGAATTATGGTGCAAAAAAAAAAAAAAAAAAAAAAAAAAAAAAAAAAAAAAAAAAACAAAAAAAAAAAAAACAGCCCTTGTCATAGCCTAAAATATGACCCAATTATTAAGAAAATGTTTGATTTTTTCACCAAAATCCTACGAAGAAGTACACAAGATGTATCGCTGAAGGCATCTTTAGCCATCCAAAGAGACATTGGCAACCCTAAACAAGAAGGTTAAGTATGAGGGGCGCCTGCTTTACATCTTTTAAAGGGTTACCACCACCTTTGCTAAAACTTAAAGATCCGTGGCTATTCTTTTTCATCTGCAAAGTGCTTTGGAGTACCAGGCTCATCAGATTCCTAATATACCGCTAGTCACTTAACCATAAATAAAAGTTTGAATAGGGATAAATCCTTTTATTAGATAGTGATAATTAACAAAAAAATACTGGATATTTCGGTCACATGTACAGTAGCCGTCATCAGCAGAAATGTCTGCTGATGACGGTCACTGTACATGTGACCGAAATATCCAGTATTTTTTGTGTATTACCACTGTCTAATAAAAGGATTTATCCCTATTCGAACTTTTGTTTATCGTCGTAGATAGGCAGTTGTGGTCTTCGAACCTACCTACGTCACTTATCCAGTTTGGTCTACCGGATTTTAACATCTATTGAGCCTTTACTTGGAGGAATCAACACATGGAGAAGAATATGCCCCTCACCTAGGGAATCCAGTCCAGACAGGGGTACTAAAAATGCTCTTATTCTCGTGCTCTTGGCTATGCGTTAGTTCCTGTAGGTATTTATTTTCCTGCTCCAGACTAACTACAGATGACGAAGATGAGCATTTAGCTCCCAAAACTCAAGAAGTTTTTTTCAGCACTCAGGGACAATGGAAGCCCCCCCCCCTTCCTTAAAGATGTATATATGTCACAAAATATATGCGACTGTTTAACCAAATGGGACTCCAAAAGCCCCTTTACGCACTAGTGGATCCCCTTGACCCCACCTCCACATTTACTTAGGCAACTGCTAGTTGCTAGTTTCAAAATTGGTAAACCAGTTACGGATGAGCCAATTCATCCATAGATTGATCTGTTCATGAACTTGTCAAAAAACCATATGCATATATAGCATTTTATTAATCTTCATTGGAGGTCGGGGTTGACCCGGACGATTGTTTTCTTTCTCAAAAATATCCTTAACTATCAGATATATCTAGGTGCTTCAAGCACCTCAATGTGTGTCCAGAAATTCCACACCTAAAAGAATTTTTGCCAATTTTTATCTTTCCAGGTTTTTTTTCAGAAATGGTTTAAAAAACAAAACAAAAATCGTCCGAAACAACCCCAGAGTGCGGGTTTGTTTCGGACATGCCACGGGTTTGCTTCAGACACCTCGTAATATAGTTATAAAACTTTCAATTGTTACTAAATTCTTAATACAAAACTTCTTTAGCGAATATTAAACTTGAAAAAAAATCAATTTGAAGCCGAGAGCTTTTGGAACTCTTTTTGTACCACCTGTCGAAACTGGACAAGGAAGCTTCAAGATAAACTCATCTTTTGAAACTGAAGCCTGGTCGACAGGATCAGGAACGACTAATTTTGTCCCATTTTTTTTAGAAACATCACCTCCACATCATCATGAACAAGTCCTTCTGCACGTCCAACACAAAACACGTTTCCTTTTCTGACGACGAATTTCACGAGCAAAAAGTCATTAACGGCTAGGACCTTTACATCAAACAGATCGTCCGGTTCCGTTTCTCCGAGATATAGAGATTCACCAGAACAATCATCCATAAATAGACATTCCTGTAACTCATCTTCACTATCTTCACCTCGGTCAGCGGCCCTCGGTTTTCTTGGAAGGGTGGCGCCAACTTTCTTCTGAGAACTTTTTTCTATTTTAACCATTTGTTCTAGTTCTTCCTTTTCTGGTGTTTATGTAAATATTCGAGTTTTTCCTCTTGTTTTACTACTCTACCCATGGTAGTTGTAGGTGGTACCTTGGGAAGCCAGTCTTAGTTGCTCAGGGGTTACGGAAAAAACTACAGAAATCCCTTGAGTTTTCGTCAGTACTTTGGTCTGGCTCATGTGGATCAGGCGCAGCAAGTTCGGATTGCTGTCCAGCAATTGACGATCTGCAACTGAAGCAGCAGAAAATTTGGCATGGCAGAAAGTGTTTTTTCGATCGAATGGCCACAGGCCGTCTTTCTGAATACGGCCACAATGTACTCATGCTGAATTTCTCGAGATATGGAACACAGCTGAGCTTTGCTATCTCATATAAAGAGATACGCTGGCCTGGATGAATGTTCAACCACTCACTAAAGCTGCTTCGCAACGCTTATTTGAATGGTCCATAGACTGACACATCTAAAGGTTGCAAGCTGTGCGAGCAGTGAGGTGGGAAGGTAAGTAGATTACTCATTTTCTTTGCATTAGTTGACTACTTTGATGTCCAGATGACTGTCATGATTGTCCGGTAAAAATAAAGTTTTGGTTTCTTTTGGTGATCTGGTATGCTTCACAAAATGTTTCATTGTCTTCAAGAAAGTTTCACAATTTAATCCAACCATTTGGATGAGCTAGGCCCAGAGCACCAGGGGCCCATCTTTCACCATCCGGTCGAAAATTAACCCTGGAAAGACAAAAGCCGGAGGTACGTGGTTACTTGTCGCACTAACGAAACAGACCATCATTACTTTTTGACCACGTTCTGATGATGTTGTCAGGGCCACTTGCTTCTGGCCCTTCTTGGCAAGCACTCTAGGAGGTGGTAATACAGTTGGAACACCTGTTTCATCGGTGTTCCAACAGAGGGATCCGGAGGGATTTTTTGTATTTAGCATAGATTAAGACTAGGTTTATCGAAGAATCTCCCTAAAACCACTTCGTTGAAACCCCTTGCTCTAGCTTGACTTGTTTCCTCGGGGGATCTGATAGAAATCTCATTGTTCCGCTGAGGAATAAAGTCATCCCGTCTTTCGGAGCTTATGGCTTGATTTCCCAGGATGATTGGCATCTAACTTTGTTAGTTTGAGCAAAACGATATCGAGCTTGCGCGTTTCAATGGTGCTTAAGCCGTGATTCATTGCTGAAGCTGTTTTGAAAGTAGTCTGAAAGTGCCTTCTCCTCGTTGGGATTGAAGACTTTTCTGTTATGAACGATCTTCTCTGAAAAGCTGAATTTAAGATCTGGTGCTTTCCCTATGACTAGAGCTTGTGTAGGCTCTGAGGCTTGAGACTCTGCTGCTGCAAAAGTCCCTACTTGGTCTTCTAATGCTGTTTCAGATATAGTGTTTGATAAATTCTTTGAACGTTTAACATAATCCTGTAATGTAGATTTCTAGAGCCAAACCCTTCGGCAGCTTTTTCGAATTGAAACATTGTCGAGGATAACTACTGCTGTAGCCTTTCCATATCCTCCATATTTGGTGGTGGATGTTCACGCTTCTGTTGAAAATTTTTTGGCATCTGAAATGATAATAGGTTACTTATCTGTGTTTCAATAGCGGTCAATATCGAGCAGTCTCACTTTCTGACCTAAGAATAAAGTGAACATAGCATTCAATGCCTTATTTATGCTTTTTTCGAAAATGATAATCACTTTTGTCAACACAAATCCAACTTTAATCCCATTAAGGACCCACAAAGATGATGCCTTTTTCTCTTATTTTATATACAGACTATAGGCTACACTACTGTAAGCTTTGCTCTTGTTAAAACCGGTTTACCCGCAAATTGATTTGACGGTGACGAATCAAGAATCAGTAAACGCATAGGAAATAAATAATATGGGCTAGATATTTGGGTAAGGTTAGGAAGGTTAGGTTATGTTAAAACCGAAATGGCGACAAAAGCGAGTACTCTATTTGGAGAGCATAAAAAAGGCATCGAGTGGTATTTTCACTTTATTCACAGGTCAAAAATATGGATTGCTCCATATTTAACTCGACAGCAAAGCCATAGCCTATATCGTTGCGCTAACACAAATGCGATGTATCGGATGCTATAAATGGCATTTGTATTTCCCTCTAGGCTTGTCTCTCCTTCCTGGGGTTAATTTGACAAAACGGGGCTGTTTCGGACATTTTGAGAAAGTCGTCCGAATCAATCCGACTATGGCGTCCAAATAAATCCAACACAGGCCATTTCTAAAATATGGCTTCTAGAAAAAAAAATTGTGAAGGTGAGTCCAATTTGTGACTAGCTTTAGCTAGTGACATGATAAGGCTATGTACCTGCCAACACTTAACTATTTACTCACGTAAATAACAAAGCTACAAAGCCTGGCACATATTAGTGGAAATAAAAATAATACCTTAAAAAGTGGTTCAAATTGAATATCTTTGAAACGTGGCTCGGAAACTTTTGAAATTTTGCGTAAAGTCGGCCACAGTAGAAGGCTATCTTATACTCCCGTACCCACACCATATTTGGGCATAGAGTCCCTACTAGTACTCCCGTACCTAAACCATATTTGGGCAATAGGATCCCTACTAGTACTCCCGTACCTACACCATATTTGGGCATAGAGTCCCTACTAGTACTCCAGGGGGGACTCCTTATTTGGGCATAGAGTCCCTAGGGAGAATGATTGCGTAATCGGTGAATGACCTCTTTTTCCCAGGTTGGAAACACGTGGTTAATTTATTGTTTCCAAGGAGAATTGTTTCCGGAAGTTTATTAATATCTTTGGACTTCGACCAGAATTGTTTCCGGGGCAAAGTTTAGATCACACGTGACAGATGATGTCATGATTGATTGATTTGACACGAAAGGGGAATTAATTTGTTGTTTCTAAGGGGAATTATTGATTCAAGAAAAGGGGAATTAATTTGTTGTTTCTAAGGGGAATTATTTCCGAGCGAATGTCTATTAATATCTTTGGAGTTCTACCAAGAGAATTGTTTCCGGGCGAATGTTTTGATCTTAGCGATGAAGTGATTAGCGCGCGAAAGGGTTTCCCAGTAATTTCAAATGTGAAAGCACAGAGATGTCAAAAACAAAAGGAACACGCTGAAATTACGTTTAGGGATTATTTGGGCGAAAGCGTTTTAGACATTTTAGGGAATTATTTCGGCGAAACAGTTAGAGACATTTTAAAAGATGATTTTAGAAGATGTTTTAGAAGAGGTTCTGAGTGTGGTCGTTATAATACACAAGTTCTATTTAAACAGTGCCGTGAGGTCCCATACCCACTCCAAAGGGCCCCGATCCCCCTTACCCCGACCAAAAAGGTTCCGATCCCCATACCCCAACCCCGAAGGAAGCCCCCGTCCCCCAAGGTCCCCCGGGGTTCCCAAAGGACCCCCCGGCGCCCCATTTTTTTAATACTTTTTTAAGGCTTTATTATATCTTTTCAGAACAAGTTATTTTCTTAATGTCCATCCTAAACCCATTTTACAAGTTGAAATGGGAGAAACCGTTTTAGGCATTTTAGGGAATTATTTCGGCGAAACAGTTAGAGACATTTTAAAAGATTTTAGAAGATGTTTTAGAAGAGGATTTGAGGGTGAAACTCTGTGGTCGTTATAATACACAAGTTCCATTTGAACAGTGTCGTGAGGTCCCCTACCCCAATCCAAAAAGGCCCCGGTCGGTCCCCTAATGCCCCTCCTCCCTAGAGCCCCCCCCCCAATGACCACCGGAACACCACCCCTCCCCCCCCCCCCCATTTTTTAAAAATAATTTTTGGAAAAATTTAGAAGTGAACTTTAAATTTTTTATGTCTTGGGCCTTTTCTTCTTCCGGGAAAATATTTGGAACAGAACTTTAAATTTGACTCTTTGAGAAAGGTCGGAATTGAATTTAAGAAAATTTAGAATTAAAGTGAAACTTTTTATCTTCATGGAAAATAATCACAATCATAGTATAACTTTTCCTATCTTCTACGGAAAAATTTAGAAGTGAACTTTTTTAAAATTTTTATGTCTTGGTGAACTTAAAACTGAAGTGGAAGCTTTTTATTTTCTCTGGTGAAATTAGAATTGAATTGTGTTCTTTTTTAAAATTCAGAAGAGAACTTGAACTTAATTGTTTTCATCTGTTTGAGAAAAATCTGAAACTGAAGTGGAAAATTTTAATATTATTTTGGGAAAGATAGAAATGATCAATAAATTATTTCATTTTCATTGAGAAAATTCAGAATCGAAGTTGAACTTTTCTTCTTCCGGGAAATATTTGGAACAGAACTTTAAATTTGACTCTTTGAGAAAGGTCGGAATTGATTTAAGAAATTTAGAATTAAAGTGAAACTTTTTTATCTTCATGGAAAATAATCACAATCATAGTATAAACTTTTCCTATCTTCTACGGAAAAAATTAGAATGAACTTTAAATTTTTTATGTCTTGGTGAACTTAAAAACTGAAGTGGAAGCTTTTTTATTTTTCTCTGGTGAAATTAGAAATGAATTGTGTTCTTTGGTAAAATTCAGAAGAGATCTTGAACTTTTCTATCTTCTATGAAAAATTGAGCCTGCTAGTAGTATCTTTATCTCTAAAATTCTTTTTCTTACATCTCTGACCTTTTTAATAGATATTCTGAACGTTTGAAGTTCTAGCATACCCTAAAAAATAATGATCACTTAACAAAATAATGCATAAGATATTTTTAATGAATAAAGTGTACGACATAGAATATTAATATAAAAAATACGTTAAATACATTGTTATAAACATTATTCGTACACTTGCGCTTCACTTTCCGTCAATTCACATCTTTATATTCATTGATGATATTGTCTGCTAATGTCCTTTTTTATTCTGCCAGCGATTTCACTGTGTATTGTCACATTATTTTTACAAAGATAGCAGTTTTGACCGATATTGACAAGATATTATTAATTACATTATTGCAGGAGTATGCTTGTCTTCTTCTTGTTCTCTTTAAAATGCTAATACCGGAAAGATGATGATAAAATGTATCAACAGGTAATGTGTTACCAGCAACAGTAGCAAGGAGCTGTCCCCGATCATCGACAATTATTTTTAAGTTTGCATTCTCTTTGAGCACTAATTTCTCTGGTAATCTTTAAAACTCTCGCATATCCACCGTTTACACGATTGAAATTCTTGGGTACTCCAAAGAAATCTAACTTCTCGCTGTCATGACAACGCATGCATACATTACCAATAGTGTTACCACTTGCATTCGTTTCATAGTTCAGGTATTTCTCCTTGTCAGCATTCAACAGACGATGATTTTTTCATGTGCACATACTTACGTCGAATAATTCATCTTCACTTTTTTACAGATATGAGTTGTGTGTTTATCCTTCCACTGCGTAAAAAATACTGATTTAATGCACGCAATAAACTAGGTAGCGTCGATAACCCTGCCATAGAGTACCAGTGGGAAAGCCGCGTCGTGTCTATGAACAAGCACAGTGTACGATTGGTAGAGCCCGTAAGCATATTTCATGTCATTTTAAGATACGTAAAAAAGTTAAAAAACACCATGTTAAAAAAATTCAAAAATTGTTTTTAAAAATGGGGGGATGGGTTCCGGTGGTCTTTGGGGGCTCGAGGGCATTAGGGGGACCGGGGGCCTTTGGGATTGGGGTAGGGGACCTCACGACACTGTTCAAACGGAACTTGTGTATTATAACGACCACAGAGTTTCACCCTCAAATCCTCTTCTAAAACATCTTCTAAAATCTTTTAAAACATGTCTCTAACTGTTTCGCCGAAATAATTCCCTAAAATTCCTAAAACGGTTTCGCCCATTTCAACTTGTAAAATGGTTTAGGATGGACATTAAGAAAAAATAACTTGTTCTGAAAAGATATAATAAAGCCTTAAAAAAGTATTAAAAAATGGGGCGCCGGGGGGGGGGTCCTTTGGGAACCCCGGGGACCTTTGGGGACCGGGGCTTCCTTCGGGGTTGGGGTATGGGGATCGTAAAAGTTCTTTGGGTCGGGGTAGGGGGATCGGGGCCCTTTGGGGGCTTGGGGTATGGGACCCTCAAACCCTTCGGCACTGGGGTTTGTCCAAATAGAACTTGTGTATTATAACGACCACACTCAGAACCTCTTCTAAAACATCTTCTAAAATCATCTTTTAAAATGTCTCCAACTGTTTCGCCGAAATAATTCCCTAAAAATGTCTAAAAACGCTTTCGCCCAAATAATCCCTAAACGTAATTTCAGCGTGTTCCTTTGTTTTTTGACATCTCTGTGCTTTCACATTTGAAATTACTGGGAAACCCTTTCGCGCGCTAATCACTTCATCGCTAAGATCAAAAAACATTCGCCCGAAACAATTCTCTTGGTAGAACTCCAATAAGATATTAATAGACATTCGCTCGGAAATAATTCCCCTTAGAAACAACAAATTAATTCCCCTTTCTTGAATCAATAATTCCCCTTAGAAACAACAAATTAATTCCCCCTTTCGTGTCAAATCAATCAATCATGACATCATCTGTCACGTGTGATCTAAAAGCTTTGCCCCGGAAACAATTCTGGTCGAACTCCAAAGATATTAATAAACTTCCCCGGAAACAATTCTCAGAACAAAAGGAAACAAGGCCAGAAAAAAATTTGCACTTTACTGAAAAAAAATATAATTGTTTTACTTTTATAACTTTAATAAATCAAATAATTTTAACATTTTGATTACTAAATATCAGTATAATTATGTATATTAAACTGACAATGCACATTCATTTGTATTTTTTCAGTAAAGTGCAAATTTTGTTCTGGCCTTGGGAAGGCATAGGGGTTTTGCGCCCAACTTATGTTAATTTCTGCTCGTTTTTGAGTTTGACTCGGTTTTTTTTTTTATTGTAATTTCTGTTCGTTTTGGGTTTCATTTATTTATCGATGCTGATTGTGGTAGTTTCAATTTTGGTAGATTATTTGATTTTATTTTTGCTCATTTTTTGTTTAATGGAGTTCTTTACTTTTCTTTGAAAAACTGATTTTGTGGAAAAAGTTTTTTTAATTAATTTCTGTTCGTTTTATATTGACATAGTCTTTTCAGGGAAAAAGAAACTAACACTTTAAATCTTTTCGTTTTTTAAGACTTTATAGTTTGGCCTGCTATTTGTATTCTGGAGAAAAATTTTCAGCAATTTTTAAACAACATACACCCTTTTAAAAATCTGGACACAAATAGTACTGTTTAACTTAATTTCACACCTCCTCTAGTTGACCTGAAATGGATAACTTGCTACCATTAGCAAAAAAAAATCTGTTTACTTTATTTGATAGCTTGGATACACTTACACTATTTTTTTAGCAGAAAATTTTAAGAGCATATTTTAGGTTAAATTTTAAGAGCAGAAGTAGCCTCGAAAGTTTGAACATAATACCCTCAGTCGTTCTTGGGATACTGCTGAGATGCCTTATTGGGAATTAGCATTATCACAGTGCATTTTGATTTAATCTTAAGGCAACACTTAGTTTTTAAACATAATGGGCAAATGGGAGGGTGGGAGTGGAAGGGAGATTAGTTGCCCTCCAACCACTTTCGACTATTAAAAAAGGCATCAGCCCTTTCTATTTTCAGTCGAATGAGCCTCTTTCGAAGTTCCCACGACAACTCCTTCGATACGGAGAGCCCTGGTCTAAACAACAACATACCTGGTTTAATACCTCTATAAAAAAAACGTGCCTTGATCTCTACCTCCTGGGTGTTGTGGAAAAGAGGTCATGTGAAAAAATGATTTTCATTGAATTTTTTTTTAGTTTGAAGAAATATTGTCAAAAAAAAGAAGGCTGAAAAAGAGAACAAGGAGGTTGTCAGTAGAGTGTATCTATGGAATTTTCTCGCGCCCCTAGGAATTCCCATACTATTCTATCGCGCCTCTACACCTTTTCAAAGAGAGTCAGAACTCTCTCACACAGTTTGACGTAGACATTTTTTTTGTTTTTTAAATCGAAAACTAGAGATTGTCAAATTGAGTATTTAGGAATGGTTTTGTAGGGAAAGCTGTCTATCACTCATGTGTTATCCACAGTTCCATTTCTTTGAAGTCTGTGCTATCAAGAGTGTTTTTGATTTGTTTTGGACAATTGCCTTAGCCAACAATAGTTTGATATGAATGTGTCGGTAGATAGGATTTGCGAATTTGATCCTATTAAGGTGGAGAAAAAAAAGGGTTTAGCATTTGCGAATACTGCATGGAGGAGTTTGAAATAAAAATTTTTAACAAGAAATGGCTGAAAAGTGTTTTGGGGGAGATGGGGTGATTGTGTACTGTATAATACACAAGTGATGCTTGGACAGTGTTGTCAATTTAAAATAGTTTAACGTTATACTATACGAAGAAGTTGATACTAAGAGGGGATGTAGATGACAAGAAAAGAATTGTAATAACGAATAGTTTTTACTTCTTCGAAGTGTTCCGTATAACACATAAGTTGTGGGTTGATGGCAGAAGGATCTCTTAGAGTGCTTATAGTGCTGTACGATGGGCCGAGCTGCTAGGCAAGGTATAATGTGGTCCAACATGTTTTGAGAGTATGCAGTTTGTTATTAAAAAATTGGATGCTACAATCAGAATTGTTTGATTGACATTTAAAAAGGGGTAATGGGATTTGCGAATTGGAGTGTAGGATTTACGAATTTGATCCTATTAAGGATTGACTTGAAATAAAAATTTTTAACAAGAAATGGCTGAAAAGTGTTTTGGGGGAGATGGTGTGATTTGGTCTGTGTTTGTCTCTTTTGGATGTTTGTGTCGTTTTGGGCTTTGTGTGTCTCTATTGGATGTGTGCATCTCTTTGGCCGTGTGCGTCTCTTTGGGTTGTGTTTCTCTTTGGGCATTGGCATGTATAAGAAACTGCAAACTCGAGAACTGTAGTGGGGACACCATGCAAAGCTAGTTAGCATTCAAATTGTCTATTTTCCCCTAAAAAACGAATTATAAAGAAACTTTCAAGTTCAAATTCGTCACTTTCACA
The DNA here is from genome assembly GCA_027921565.1 of Artemia sinica. Classification (NCBI taxonomy): domain Eukaryota; kingdom Metazoa; phylum Arthropoda; class Branchiopoda; order Anostraca; family Artemiidae; genus Artemia; species Artemia sinica. The sequence goes on along the minus strand of CM051259.1, from coordinate 40,767,805 downwards.
TTATGGTAAAGGAAAGTGTAGAGATTTTTTAAATTCATCATGTAACAGCACGATTACGAAACGTTTTCTGGGCATTCTGATGATAAAAACGAAATTCTCAGGTCGTTTTTTACTGTGTGTGTAAAGTAAGTCTTCACATCCATGAATTGACCGTCTTAACCACTTTCCTTGCCACAAGAAATTATCAAAACCACAAAAAATTATTATTTATTTTTATTAATCTGAAATATGCTATATGCTATAATATATGCTGGGAAAGTGATTGAAGAAAAGCGACAGGGGTATTCCTTTGGTGACCGGCGTTTACCCCTCCCAGAAGATACACCCAGAAAATTCCCTCCATCCGGAAAATAACTCCCTCGGAAGACACCTCGCTTCCGGAAAATACCCCCGTAGAAAATGACCCTCGCTGAAAATTCTCCCTCGGAAAAGACCCCATGGAGAATACTCCCCCTCCTGCGGCTGTTTGTTCTCCATTAATTTCGATTTATAAGAAAAGGACTTGAACTTTCCATTTCTGATCTAGTGAGCACCCTCCAAGTTTTTGTGACCATGAGGTGGAGGTGTGGATCAGGAAGGGGTAGTCCCCCTCTTATACGGAATAAATTCTGCAGATTTTGGAGTTTAATGTCACTCTTTCATAGGCAGCACTTTAGCGCTGCTGCCTAAGTAAAGAACGATGTGGGCACCATGTGTTTTTTTTCTCCATACCCAGGCACTTCGTATCGAAGGAGTCGTCGTAGAAACTTCGAAAAGGGCTCATTCGATTGGAAATTGGAGTGGCTAGTGCCTTTTTTAATAGTCGAAAGTGATTAGAGGGTAACTAGCCCCCCGCCCTCCACGCCCATCCTTCCCCCAAACACATCCAATCAAAATTTTGAGATAGCCGTTTTGTTCAGCGTAGTTGATTTCCGGATAGAAAATATGTTTTTGAGGAGGACACTCCCCCACAACCCTTAGGGCAAGGGTTTTAAGTTATGCCCTGGGGGCATATAAGGTTTTTATAGAAGGCGTTGTCGTAGAAACTTCAAAACAGGCTCATTTGATTGGAAATTAAAAGGGCTAGTACCCTTTTCAGTAGTCGAAAATGATTGTAGGGGCAACTAGCCCCCCCCCCCACGCCCATCATTCCCCAAAACACATCCAATCAAAATGTTGAGATATCCATTTTGTTCAGCGTAGTTGATTTCCAGATAGAAAATATTTTTTTTTAGGAGGACACTCCCCCACATGCCTCAGGGCGAGGGTTTCAAGTTATGCCCTGGGGGTATATAAGGTCTCTAAAGAAGGCGTTGTCGTAGAAACTTCAATAAAAGCTCATTCGACTGGTAATTCAAAGGGCTAGTGCCCTTTGTAATAATCGAAAGTGATTGGAGGGCAACTAGCCCCCCCCCCCACATTCCCCCAAACACATCCAATAAAAATTTTGAGATAGCTATTTTGTTCAGGGCAGTTTATTTCCAGATACAAAGCATATTTTTTGAGGAGGACACACCCCCACAACCCTCAGGGCAAGGATTATAAGTTATGCCCTGGGGGCATATAAGGTTTTTATTAAAGTCTTTGTCGTAGAAACTTGAAAAAGGGCTCATTCGATTTGAAATTCAAAGGACTAGTACCCATTTTAATAGTCGAACGTGATTTGAGGGCAACTAACCCCCCTCTCACACCCACCTTTTCTCCAAACACATCCAATCAAAATTTTTAGATAACCATTATATTCAACGTAGTTGAAAGTTTTGGAAATTAGGTCTTTAAGGATGAAACCCCTTCCCCCACAGCCCTCAGGGCAAGGGTTGTAAGTTATGCCCTTGGGGCATATAAAGTTTTTAATGAAAGTGTTGTCGTAGAAACTTCAAAAGGGCCCATTCAATTGGAAATTGAAAGGGCTAGTGCCTTTTTTAATAGTTGAAAGTGATTGGAGTGATTGTTATCCACTCTGTGTGGACTGAGGCCATTTCTTTTCTAAGTCACTATCATAGTCACTATCAGGCTCACCACCAAAAATAGTCTTTCTGCGGTCACACTAGTCGCAGGAATAGACAATAACTTGCTGGTAAGTGCGGCGACGTAGGAAATTTCATCGCGATTGTGTCTTTGGAACAGAAGAACGTTGCCGTCACCGTCGTCTTCGGTATCTTTCTATGGATGAAGTTTTCAACTGGCCTGGCTGGTTCCAGCTCTTCCCGATTCGCTTCTGTTTTTTTAGACAACAGTAGAGTGTATCTATGGAATTTGCTCGCACCCCTAGGAATTCCCATACTATTCTATCGCGCCTCTACACCTTTTCAAAGAGAGTCAGAACTCCCCTCACACAGTTTGACGTAGACATTTTTTTTTTTTTTTAAATCGAAAACTAGAGATTGTCAAATTGCGTATTTAGGAATGGTTTTGTAGGGAAAGCTGTCTATCACTCATGTGTTATCCACAGTTCCATTTCTTTGAAGTCTGTGCTATCAAGAGCGGTTTCTGATTTGTTTTGGACAATTGCCTTTAGCCAACAATAGTTTGATATGAATGTGTCGGTAGATAGGATTTGCGAATTTGATCCCCTTAAGGTGGAGAAAAAAAAGGGTTTAGCATTTGCGAATACTGTATGGATGAGTTGAAATAAAAATTTTTAACAAGAAATGGCTGAAAAGTGTTTTGGGGGAGATGGGGTGATTGTGTACTGTAATATGCACAAGTGATGCTTGGACAGTGTTGTCAATTTAAAATAGTTTAACGTTATACTATACGAAGAAGTTGATACTAAGGGGGGATGTAGATGACAAGAAAAGAATTGTAATAACGAATAGCTTTACTTCTTCGAATTGTTTCCGTATAATACATAAGTGGTGGGGTGATGGCAGAAGGATCTCTTAGAGTACTTATAGTGCCGAACGATGGCCGAGCTGCTAGGCAAGGTATAATGTGGTCCAACATGTTTTGAGAGTATGCAGTTTGTTATTAAAAGATTGAATGCCACAATCAGAATTGTTTGATTGACATTTAAAAAGGGGTAATGGGATTTGCGAATTGGAGTGTAGGATTTGCGAATTTGATCCTATTAAGGATTGACTTGAAATACAAATTTTTTACAAGAAATGGCTGAAAAGTGTTTTAGGGGAGATGGGGTGACTTGGTCTGTGTTTGTCTCTTTGGATGTTTGTGTCGTTTTGGGCTTTGTGTGTCTCTATTGGATGTGTGCGTCTCTTTGGGCCGTGTGCGTCTCTTTGGGTTGTGTTTCTCTTTGGGCTGTGTGTGTCTCTTTGGGCTGTTTGTGTGTTTCTTTGGGCTATGTGTGTCTCTTTGGGCTGTTTGAGTCTTTTTTGTCTGTTTGTGTCTCTTTGGGCTGTTTGAGTCTTTTTGGTCTGTGTTTGTCTCTTTGGGCTGTTTGCATCTCTTGGGGCTGTTTGAGTTTTTTTTTTGGTCTGTGTTTGTCTCTTTGGGCTGTGTGTGTCTCTTTGGGGTTAAAAGGGGTAATGGGATTTGCGAATCGGAGTGTAGGATTTGCGAATTTGATCCTATTAAGGATTTACTTGAAATAAAAATTTTTAACAAAAAAATGGCTGAAAAGTGTTTTGGGGGAGATGGGGTGATTGTGTACTGTATAATACACAAGTGATGTTTGGACAGTGTTGTCAATTTAAAATAGTTTAACGTTATACTATACGAAGAAGTTGATACTAAGAGGGGATGTAGATGACAAGAAAAGAATTGTAGTAACGAATAGCTTTACTTCTTCGAAGTGTTCCGTATAATACATAAGTGGTGAGGTGATGGCAGAAGGATCTCTTAGAATACTTATAGTGCTGTACGATGGGCCGAGCTGCTAGGCAAGGTATAATGTGGTCCAACATGTTTTGAGAGTATGCAGTTTGTTATTAAAAAATTGGATGCTACAATCAGAATTGTTTGATTGACATTTAAAAAGGGGTAATGGGATTTTCGAATTGGAGTGTAGGATTTGCAAATTTGATCCTATTAAGGATTGACTTGAAATATAAATTTTTAACAAAAAATGGCTGAAAAGTGTTTTGGGGGAGATGGGGTGATTTGGTCTGTGTTTGTCTCTTTTGGATGTTTGTATCGTTTTGGGCTTTGTGTGTCTCTATTGGATGTGTGCGTCTCTTTGGGCCGTGTGCATCTCTTTGGGCTGTGTTTCTCTTTGGGCTGTGTGTGTCTCTTTGGGCTGTTTGTGTTTCTTTGGGCTATGTGTGTCTCTTTGGGCTGTTTGAGTCTTTTTTGTCTGTTTGTGTCTCTTTGGGCTGTTTGAGTCTTTTTGGTCTGTGTTTGTATCTTTGGGCTGTTTGCATCTCTTTGGGCTGTTTGAGTTTTTTTTTTTTGGTCTGTGTTTGTCTCTTTGGGCTGTGCGTGTCTCTTTGGGGTTAAAAAGGGGTAATGGGATTTGCGAATCGGAGTGTAGGATTTGCGAATTTGATCCTATTAAGGATTGACTTGAAATAAAAATTTCTAACAAGAAATGGCTGAAAAGTGTTTTTGGGGAGATGGGGTGATTGTGTACTGTATAATACACAAGTGATGTTTGGACAGTGTTGTCAATTTAAAATAGTTTAACGTTTATACTATACGAAGAAGTTTTGTATACTAAGAGGGGATGTAGATGACAAGAAAAAGAATTGTAGTAACGAATAGCTTTACTTCTTCGAAGTGTTCCGTATAATACATAAGTGGTGGGGTGATGGCAGAAGGATCTCTTAGAATACTTATAGTGCAGTACGATGGGCCGAGCTGCTAGGCAAGGTATAATGTGGTCCAACATGTTGTGAGAGTATGCAGTTTGTTATTAAAAAATTGGATGCTACAATCAGAATTGTTTGATTGACATTTAAAAAGGGGTAATGGGATTTGCGAATTGGAGTGTAGGATTTGCGAATTTGATCCTATTAAGGATTGACTTGAAATAAAAATTTTAACAAGAAATGGCTGAAAAATGTTTTTGGGGAGATGGTGTGATTTGGTCTGTGTTTGTCTCTTTTGGATGTTTTGTGTCGTTTTGGGCTTTGTGTGTTTCTATTGGATGTGTGCATCTCTTTGGGCCGTGTGCGTCTCTTTGGGTTGTGTTTCTCTTTGGCATTGGCATGTATAAGAAACTGCAAACTCGAGAACTGTAGTGGGGACACCATGCAAAGCTAGTTAGCATTCAAATTGTCTATTTTCCCCTAAAAAACGAATTATAAAGAAACTTTCAACTTCAAATTCGTCACTTTCACATTATGGTAAAGGAAAGTGTAGAGATTTTTTTTAAATTCATCATGTAACAGCACGATTACGAAAGGTTTTCTGGGCAGTCTGATGATAAAAACGAAATTCTCAGGTCGTGTTTACTGTGTATGTAAAGTAAGTCTTCACATCCATGAATTGACCGTCTTAACTACTTTCCTTGCCACAAGAAATTATCAAAACCACAAGAAATTATTATTTATTTTTATTAATCTGAAATATGCTATATGCTATAATATATGCTGGGAAAGTGATTGAAGAAAAGCGACAGGGGTATTCCTTTGGTGACCGGCGTTTACACCTCCCCAGAAGATACACCCGGAAAATTCCTCCATCCGGAAAATACTCCCTCGGAAGACACCTCGCTTCCGGAAAATACCCCCGTAGAAAATGACCCTCGCTGAAAATTCTCCCTCGGAAAAGACCCCATGGAGAATACTCCCCCTCCTGCGGCTGTTTTGTTCTCCAATTACTTTCGATTTATAAGAAAAGGACTTGAACTTTCCATTTCTGATCTAGTGAGCACCCTCCAAGTTTTTTGTGACCATGAGGTGGAGGTGTGGATCAGGAAGGGGTAGTCCCCCTCTTATACAGAATAAATTCTGCAGATTTTGGAGTTTAATGTTACTCTTTCATAGGCAGCACTTTAGCGCTGCCTAAGTAAAGAACGATGTGGGCACCATGTGTTTTTTTTTTCTTCATACCCAGGCACTTCGTGTCGAAGGAGTCGTCGTAGAACTTCGAAAAGGGCTCATTCGATTGGAAATTGGAGTGGCTGGATAGTGCCTTTTTTAATAGTCGAAAGTGATTAGAGGGTAACTAGCCCCCGCCCTCCACGCCAATCCTTCCCCCAATCACATCCAATCAAAATTTTGCAATAGCTGTTTTGTTCAGAGTAGTTGATTTCCAGATAGAAATATGTTTTTTTCCAGGAGGACACTCCCCCACAACCCTCAGGGCAACGGTTTTAAGTTATGCCCTGGGGGCATATAAGGTTTTTATAGAAGGCGTTGTCGTAGAAACTTCAAAAACAGGCTCATTTGATTGGAAATTAAAAGGGCTAGTACCCTTTTCAGTAGTCGAAAATGACTGGAGGGCAACTAGCCCCCCCCCCCACGCCCATCATTCCCCCAAACACATCCAATCAAAATGTTGAGATATCCATTTTGTTCAGCGTAGTTGATTTCCAGATAGAAAATATTTTTTTTTTTTAGGAGGACACTCCCCCACATGCCTCAGGGCGAGGGTTTCAAGTTATGCCCTGGGGGTATATAAGGTCTCTAAAGAAGGCGTTGTCGTAGAAACTTCAATAAAGGCTCATTCGACTGGAAATTCAAAGGGCTAGTGCCCTTTGTAATAATCGAAAGTGATTGGAGGGCAGCTAGCCCCCCCCCCCCCCTACACCCATCCTTCCCCCAAACACATCCAATAAAAATTTTGAGATAGCTATTTTGTTCAGGGCAGTTTATTTCCAGATACAAAGCATATTTTTGAGGAGGACACACCCCCACAACCCTCAGGGCAAGGATTATAAGTTATGCCCTGGGGGCATATAAGGTTTTTATTAAAGTCTTTGTCGTAGAAACTTGAAAAAAGGGCTCATTCGATTTGAAATTCAAAGGACTAGTACCCATTTTAATAGTCGAACGTGATTTGAGGGCAACTAACCCCCCTCTCACACCCACCTTTTCTCCAAACAAATCCAATCAAAATTTTTAGATAACCATTATATTCAACGTAGTTGAAAGTTTTGGAAATTAGGTCTTTAAGGATGAAATCCCTTCCCCCACAGCCCTCAGGGCAAGGTTGTAAGTTATGCCCTTGGGGCATATAAAGTTTTTAATGAAAGTGTTGTCTCAAAAGGGCCCATTCAATTGGAAATTGAAAGGGCTAGTGCTTTTTTTAATAGTTGAAAGTGATTGGAGTGATTGTTATCCACTCTGTGTGGACTGAGTCCATTTCTTTTCTAAGTCACTATCATAGTCACTATCAGGCTTACCACCAAAAATAGTCTTTCTGCGGTCACAACTAGTCGCAGGAATAGACAATAACTTGCTGATAAGTGCGGCGACGTAGGAAATTTCATCGCGATTGTGTCTTTGGAAACAGAAGAACGTTGCCGTCACCGTCGTCTTCGGTATCTTCTATGTCTTTAAAAGGATGAAGTATAGAGCAACTTAATTCCTGGCTGGTTCCAGCTCTTCCCGATTCGCTTCTGTTTTTTAGACAAAGTAGAGTGTATCTATGGAATTTGCTCGCACCCCTAGGAATTCCCATACTATTCTATCGCGCCTCTACACCTTTTCAAAGAGAGTCAGAACTCCCTCACACAGTTTGACGTAGACATTTTTTTTTTTTTTTAAATCGAAAACTAGAGATTGTCAAATTGCGTATTTAGGAATGGTTTTGTAGGGAAAGCTGTCTATCACTCATGTGTTATCCACAGTTCCATTTTTTTGAAGTCTGTGCTATCAAGAGCGTTTCTGATTTGTTTTGGACAATTGCCTTTAGCCAACAATAGTTTGATATGAATGTGTCGGTAGATAGGATTTGCGAATTTGATCCTATTAAGGTGGAGAAAAAAAGGGTTTAGCATTTGCGAATACTGTATGGATGAGTTGAAATAAAATTTTTAACAAGAAATGGCTGAAAAGTGTTTTGGGGGAGATGGGTGATTGTGTACTGTATAATACACAAGTGATGCTTGGACAGTGTTGTCAATTTAAAATAGTTTAACGTTATACTATACGAAGAAGTTAATACTAAGAGGGGATGTAGATGACAAGAAAAGAATTGTAATAACGAATAGCTTTACTTCTTCGAAGTGTTCCGTATAATACATAAGTGGTGGGGTGATGGCAGAAGGATCTCTTAGAGTACTTATAGTGCCGTACGATGGGCCGAGCTGCTAGGCAAGGTATAATGTGGTCCAACATGTTTTGAGAGTATGCAGTTTGTTATTAAAAGATTGAATGCCACAATCAGAATTGTTTGATTGACATTTAAAAAGGGGTAATGGGATTTGCGAATTGGAGTGTAGGATTTGCGAATTTGATCTTATTAAGGATTGACTTGAAATAAAAATTTTTAACAAGAAATGGCTGAAAAGTGTTTTGGGGGAGATGGGGTGATTTGGTCTGTGTTTGTCTCTTTTGGATGTTTGTGTCGTTTTGGGCTTTGTGTGTCACTATTGGATGTGTGCGTCTCTTTGGGCCGTGTGCGTCTCTTTGGGTTGTGTTTCTCTTTGGGCTGTGTGTGTCTCTTTGGGCTGTTTGTGTTTCTTTGGGCTATGTGTGTCTCTTTGGGCTGTTTGAGTCTTTTTTGTCTGTTTGTGTCTCTTTGGGCTGTTTGAGTCTTTTGGTCTGTGTTTGTCTCTTTGGGCTGTTTGCATCTCTTTGGGCTGTTTGAGTTTTTTTTTTTTGGTCTGTGTTTGTCTCTTTGGGCTGTGTGTGTCTCTTTGGGGTTAAAAAGGGGTAACGGATTTGCGAATCGGAGTGTAGGATTTGCGAATTTGATCCTATTAAGGATTGACTTGAAATAAGAAATTTTAAACAAGAAATGGCTGAAAAGTGTTTTGGGGGAGATGGGGTGATTGTTTACTGTATAATACACAAGTGATGTTTGGACAGTGTTGTCAATTTAAAATAGTTTAAACGTTATACTATACGAAGAAGTTGATACTAAGAGGGGATGTAGATGACAAGAAAAGAATTGTAATAACGAATAGCTTTACTTCTTCGAAGTGTTCCGTATAATACATAAGTGGTGGGGTGATGGCAGAAGGATCTCTTAGAATACTTATAGTGCTGTACGATGGGCCGAGCTGCTAGGCAAGGTATAATGTGGTCCAACATGTTTTCAGAGTATGCAGTTTGTTATTAAAAAAATTGGATGCTACAATCAGAATTGTTTGATTGACATTTAAAAGGGGGTAATGGGATTTTCGAATTGGAGTGTAGGATTTGCGAATTTGATCCTATTAAGGATTGACTTGAAAATTAAAATTTTTAACAAGAAATAACTGAAAAGTGTTTTGGGGGAGATGGGGTGATTTGGTCTGTGTTTGTCTCTTTTGATGTTTGTATCGTTTTGGGCTTTGTGTGTCTCTATTGGATGTGTGCGTCTCTTTGGGCAGTGTGCGTCTCTTTGGGTTGTGTTTCTCATTGGGGCTGTGTGTGTCTCTTTGGGCTGTTTGTGTCTCTTAGGGCTATGTGTGTCTCTTTGGGCTGTGTGGTTTCTTTGGGCTGTTTGAGTCTTTTTTTGGTCTGTTTGTGTCTCTTTGGGTTGTTTGAGTCTTTTTGGTCTGTGTTTGTCTCTTTGGGCCGTTTGTGTCTCTTTGGGCTGTTTGTGTTTCTTTGGGCTATGTGTGTCTCTTTGGGCTGTTTGAGTCTTTTTTTGGTCTGTTTGTGTCTCTTTGGGCTGTTTGAGTCTTTTTGGTCTGTGTTTGTCTCTTTGGGCTGTTTGCGTCTCTTTGGGCTGTTTGAGTTTTTTTTTTGGTCTGTGTTTGTCTCTTTGGGCTGTGTGTGTGTCTCTTTGGGGTGTTTGTGTCTCTTTGGGCTGTTTGTCTCCTTTAAGCTGTTTGAGTCTTTTTGGTCTGTGTTTGTCTCTTTGGGTTGTGTTTTTCTTTGGACTGTGTGTGTCTCTTTGGGCTGTTTGTGTCTCTTAGGGCTGTGTGTGTCTCTTTGGAATGTGTGTCTCTTTGGGCTGTTTGAGTCTTTTTGGTCTGTTTGTGTCTCTTTAGGTTGTTTGAGTCTTTTTCTGGTCTCTGTGTTTGTTTCTTCGGGCTGTGTGTGTGTCTCTCTGTTTGATGTGTGCGTCTCTTTGGGCATGTGCGTCTATTTGGGCTGTATGTGTCTCTTTGGGCTGTGGGTGTCTCTTTGTGATGTGTGTGTCTCTTTAGGCTGTGTGTTTCTTTTTGAACTGTGTGTCTTTTTTTTGGGGGTGTTTGAGTCTTTTTGGGCTGTGTGGCTGTCTCTTTAGGCTGTTTCTTTGTCTCTTAAGGCAATGTGTGTTTCTCTTTGGGCTGTGTGTCTCTTTGGGCTGTTTGAATCATTTTGGTCTGTTTGTGTCTCTTTGGGTTGTTTGAGTCTTTTCTCTTTGGGCTGTTTATGTCTCTTTGGGCTGTTTGTGTTTCTTTGGGCTATGTGTGTGTCTCTTTGGGCTGTTTGAGTCTCTTTGGTTGTTTGTGTCTCTTTGGGCTGTTTGCGTCTTTTTGGTCTGTGTTTGTCTCTTTGGGCTGTTTGCGTCTCTTTGGGCTGTTTGAGTTTTTTTTTTTTGGGGCTTTGTCTTTTTGTCTCTTTGGGCTGTGTGTGTCTCTTTGGGGTGTTTTTCTTTGTGGCTGTGTCTCTTTGGGCTGTGTGTCTCTTTAGGCTGTTTGAGTATTTTTTTGGTCTGTGTTTGTCTCTTTGGGTTGTGTTTCTCTTTGGGCTGTGTGTGTCTCTTTGGGTGTCTGTGTCTCTTAGGGCTGTGTGTGTCTCTTTGGGCTGTGTGTGTCTCTTTGGGATGTTTGTGTGTCTTTTGGGCTGTGTGTGTCTCTTTAGGCTCTTTGAGTCTTTTTGTTCTGTGTTTGTCTCTTTGGGTTGTGTTTCTCTTTGGGCTGTGTGTGTCTCTTTGGGTTGTTTGTGTCTCTTAGGGTTGTGTGTGTCTCTTTGGGATGTGTGTGTCTCTTTGGGCTGTTTGAGTCTTTTTGGTCTGTTTGTGTCTCTTTAGGTTGTTTGAGTCTTTTTGGTCTGTGTTTGTCTCTTCGGGCTGTGTGTGTCTCTTTAGCCCGTGTGTGTCTCTTTGGGCTGTGTTTGTCTCTCTGTTGGATGTGTGCGTCTCTTTGGGCAGTGTGCGTCTTTTGGGCTGTGTGTGTCTCTTTTGGACTGTGTGTCTTTTTTTGGGGTGTTTGAGTCTTTTTGGTCTGTATGTGTCTCTTTGGGCTATGTGTTTCTCTTTGGGCTGTTTGAGTCTTTTTGGTCTGTGTTTGTCTCTTTGGGTTGTGTTTCTATTTGGGCTGTGTGTGTCTCTTGGGCTGTTTGTGTCTCTTAGGGCTATGTGTGTCTCTTTGGGCTGTGTGTCTCTTTGGGCTGTTTGAGTCTTTTTGGTCTGTTTGTGTCCTCTTTGAGTTGTTTGAGTCTTTTTGGTCTGTGTTTGTCTCTTTGGGCCGTTTGTGTCTCTTTGGGCTGTTTGTGTTTCTTTGGGCTATGTGTGTCTCTTCGGGCTGTTTGAGTCTTTTTTGGTCTGTTTGTGTCTCTTTGGCTGTTTGAGTTTTTTTGGTCTGTGTTTGTCTCTTTGGGCTGTTTGCGTCTCTTTGGGCTGTTTGAGTTTTTTTTTTTTTGTCTGTGTTTGTCTCTTTGGGCTGTGTGTGTGTCTCTTTGGGGTGTTTGTGTCTCTTTGGGCTGTGTGTGTCTCTTTAGGCTGTTTGAGTCTTTTTGGTCTGTGTTTGTCTCTTTGGGTTGTGTTTCTCTTTGGACTGTGTGTGTGTTCTCTTTGGGCTGTTTGTGTCTCTTAGGGTTGTGTGTGTCTCTTTGGGATGTGTGTCCTCTTTGGGCTGTTTGAGTCTTTTTGGTCTGTTTGTGTGTCTTTTAGGTTGTTTGAGTCTTTTTGGTCTGTGTTTGTCTCTTCGGGCTGTGTGTGTCTCTTTAGCCTGTGTGTGTCTCTTTGGGCTGTGTGTGTCTCTCTGTTGGATGTGTGCCTCTCTTTGGGCCGTGTGCGTCTATTTGGGCTGTATGTCTTTTTGTCTCTGTCTGTGTTTGTCTCTTTGGGCTGTTTGTGTCTCTTTGGGCTGTTTGTGTTTCTTTGGGATGTGTGTGTCTCTTTGGGCTTTTGAGTCTTTTTGTTCTGTTTGTGTCTCTTTGGGCTGTTTGAGTCTCTTTGGGCTGTTTGAGTTTTTTTTGGTCTGTGTTTGTCTCTTTGGGCTGTTTGCGTCTCTTTGGGCTGTTTGAGTTTTTTTTTTTTTTTGTCTGTGTTTGTCTCTTTGGGCTGTGTGTGTCTCTTTGGGGTGTTTGTGTCTCTTTGGGCTGTGTGTCTCTTTAGGCTGTTTGAGTCTTTTTGGTCTGTGTTTGTCTCTTTGGGTTGTGTTTCTCTTTGGACTGTGTTTGTCTCTTTGGGCTGTATGTGTCTCTTGGGGCTTTGTGTGTCTCTTTGGGATGTGTGTCTCTTTGAGCTGTTGATAATAATTTAAGAGATGGACAAAGAGATAAAGAGAAAAAAAAATATATAATTAAAGAATCAATGACAAAAATAGTGGAGAAAATGTCTTATAACTTACAGTTATTGGAACATTCAAAGAGTTCTTAAGGGTATCCCATCTTTGGCAAAGTGTAGAGCTTTGGCAAGATTTCTCTGTACCAGACAACTTCAAACCAGCGTATATCTAAATCGTGGTAAAAAAAAGAAATCTTCTTCACCCCTCCGTTGTCATCATATTGCAGGCGAAGGGAAGGGTGATTTTTCAGTGGTATGTAGCTGCTTTCTTATAACTGACTCTTTTATTTGTCCCGAATGAGGACAATCTTATGTTTATGCATATTAATGGTTAGCGGTTGGAGCTCAACCCAGTGGCGTCAAGCAGCGTATTCTTCCAAAAGCTCAAGCGAAGTTTATTTTCTGAATCTAGGGGGGGCTTTTTTTTTTTTTACTTTCTCTTTTGATTTTTTTTCTATTAAAATACCAAGAAAGGGCATTTTAAATAAAAAAAATACCAAAAAAGTAGTTTTTGAAACCTAGGGGGGTGAAAATATAGAAGGTTAAAGAATCTAGGGGGACAAATGCCTCTCCTGCTAATCATTCCCACCCCCACCACTAATTCATGCCACTGCTCAAACCTGACAGAATTAAGCGAATAAGATCCACTCACCATGGTGACATTTGTCAAGTCTTGATTCGTCAAATTAATCCTAAGACCCAGGCCACATTACAGTCACACTTGTTGGATAAAATCAAAATCACGCTACACTACAGAGCCAGCAATATATTTTTTTTGTAATTGTTTGAGTTGAATATCGTTCAACTTCCAAGCGGCCAATCATCAATCAGAGGTAAAACGTAAGGCAAAATAATTTGAAATAAGAAAACATGGATCCTGACTGGCGAAATATATCAAGATATAGCAGACGATACTTGGGAACAAACTAATTGATGTAGGATATTAAAGCCATATCACTTTCCGGAAATTCTACACTTCTGAGATACAAGTTTAACCCAAAACTGAAGGGGTAAACACATATCATCCATAAAACCAGAAAACCAAGGACAGCGGAGACAAGCAAGGTAAGCCACAGCCAGTCAAAAATGCAAACTTTTTATTACTCTGTATTAATTTTTTTTCAATGTTTAAATAATTTCACCCATTAATAATACATTTTTGTTTCAATTGTAAAGAAAAGGCAGAGTGGGGTAAGAAAGTATTTATATAGCTTACCTTGTTTTTCCTCCCTATCCTACGTTTCTCGTTTGCCAGGCTTAGCCAGTACGGTCTTAGAAGTCATTTTGTGTTATTAATAACTCTTTTTCATTTATCTTTTGTATCACGGAGATTTTTTTTTATCAACAGGTGTGACGAGGGTTTGGCGCGGGCATAAGCCTTCCTGTTTCCACAAGGATTCTGCAAAATTGCTGTCTGAACCATTTACAGGCATCAATGCACGATAGTTTGTTTCAAATATCCCCAATTAAGGGTTTAAGAGTTTAAACTACATGAGCATATTATCTCTTTCTGGCCTGCAGCTCGGGCTAGTGGTGCTTTTTTGGTCAGATAAAAAGAATAGCTTTTGTTTTCCATTCCGATTTATAAGCAACAAGGATTTAAATTTTTAATCTAAGTTTGTTTTTCAAAATTAACATTGGATTTCTCTTTAGTAATAAAAAAATTATGAGAGTTTAAGTCAAGAAATAATATAGTCCTTTGACAACAAGATGGCGCTAAGACCGAGTGATTCTCGATCTGATTCCGCTAAACCAGTTTTAAATCATTGTACCACGCGTGCCACAGATACACATACCACGCGTACCACAGCTGTGTTATTCGTGTCCACGTATTTCATAAGTATCTTAACCCAAGCACAGTGTTTAAGGATACGAGTCTTGACCTGAAATCAAAAATGTTACCCATGCGTATTTAGAAGCTACACAAATGGATATGATTTTTCCCGTAAGATATGAAAGTTAAATTGAAACAGGAAACTTTTACAAAGTTAAACTAAGTGACAAAAGATAAAAAAGCAGTCGTGGCAATTGGTGATGCAAATCTTCAAATCTGCCCTTGTAATCTTACGCTTAGAAGCGGCTCTAACAACTGAGTTCACCAATACTTTGCTACTGCTAACAACACACTCTGACAAGCCTCTCGAAGTACAAACATCTGCGAAAGCTCCTCCACTACCCTATCAAAGCTTTACTATTCACCCTAACCCAAGAAATTTCAGTTTCCTTTCAATCCTTTATATTGAACCTCTTCCCACCTCATTTGAGGACGACCTTCTTTTTGTCCTGCCCAGGTGGATGGCAAAGAGAAAAACATTTTGGCAAGCTGTCATCCATCATATGCTAAACGTGTCCTAGCCATTAACCATTCTGTCATTGTAGCCCTTCAAAAGTACAAAATTCCTTCTGTCTGAATTATATTCTATCTACACAAGTACCATGGATGTAACGCAGCAACCTGACTGCTGTTATTTCCTTATGTTATCTTAGGCTGTGAAAAATGTTAAATCGCTGCTAGAATCTTTTGTATTTTAACGTGTGAAGCAAATCCCTGGTCTTTGTCTAGACCCATCAGTCCTAATATTGTGAGTCCCGGCTCTGGGTTTGACTGGTGTGTCAGTGAATTTAAGATGAGATTTTATTCATCATGAGATACGCATGCAATATTACACTTTACTATTCCCCAAAAGGCTCATTGGGTTTGTAAAGAAGAAGAAAGACAAACCCATCACTAATTTTTCCCGTGAGATATGAAAGTTAAATTGAAAAAGAAAAACTTTTACAAAATTAAACCTAAGTGACAAAAGATAAAAGCAGTCGTGAGTAGTGGGGGGGGGTCCAGTTTCAAACGCAGCCCTCTGACGTCGCGGCATCCCTGTTTCTAGCGGTCAGCTGGCAAGATTCCGAGAGCATCCCGCTTTTGGTGACCAGGTGTCGCAATTCTAGGCAAGAGTCCAGGATGTTTCAATTACTTGGAATGTGGTCGGGATAATACAAAAGTTCAAATAATAGGAATTCTAAATGGAGTCCCGTTGCACCTGTACAGTGCGGTCAGCTGTGTCTACCGGATCCCTCTGACGTCACGATACAGGTAGGGAAATTAGCAATGGCTTTCAAGTAGAGCCCTCTGACGTCACGCCACACACCCCCACGCCTTAAAGGGTCAAATAAGTGGAGCTACCAACCCCTCAAACCGTCACACTTACGCAATGCGGTCACGACACACCCCTCTAGACTCCAATGACATCACACGACTTAGCCCCTTTCAAACGGACAACTCTAATATGCTTGGCTCTATTTTATGTAACCCTGCCACGGTAACCCATGGGGGAATTCCTGCTTGTAACGTAACGACAGATCACACCTTACGTAATAATTGCGCATCACTGTCACATAATACCCATTTTGACAATTTACTTTTTGCCCGAATCGCTCAACACATTTTTCTTTTTTTCACTTTTATTAATTATTTTTTTTCTATAGTTCTTGACCCCACCTGGACTCGAAAGGTCAATTTTCTTCCAAGAGGAACGCGCTCTAAGCAACACGATTAACAAGCCATTCCTATTAGATTTCACAATATCGCTGCAATACGTCCCCCCCCAGTATGCAATACCGGAGGAATAAGGTTGATATCATACGCAAATTTAAGACATATTAAAAGCTTTTAAGGAAAATACCCGGTTTTCATTGAGCTAACTTTTTAACAATATCCTAACAATAGGCCCCCACCACCTAGCAATCATTTCCAGAAATTGCCTTGATAATCAATGCAATATTTAGGCATTATTGAGGTATTTCTGAGAGCCCTTTAAAAAATACAGCGTTCTGAGACGTGACAATGAGAAAGGAAAAAAAAAAGGAAAGGCTTACAAAAGGAATAAAATATAAATAATAACATGCGCAATTTAAGGAAAGATGAAGGGAGATGACTCCAAACAAATATTTCCAGAGAGTAAGCTTGATATTAGAGCTAAATTTTTGCGCAATAAAATACATTATGGGGGGGGGATAAGCATAACGGGTCTGCATGCAAAATGTGTTTGGTACAATTATTCTGCATATTAGATAGATAGACAAATCAGTGTATTTTAAAGCCAAATATACGGCCATGAAAACAGTTAAAAAACATAAATGAATATAGTGAGCGGAGGGTGTGTGTGTGTGTTTAAAACCCCAAAAAATGCCCTCCCCCACGAAAAATACCTCTCCCCATAGAAATATCCTCTGGAAAATTCAATCCTGGTGAAGATTTACCCCGGAGAATTACCCTTAACATCCCCACGCGTAAAATTAAATCGGCAAAGAGAAAGCAAGACATAGAAAGAAATTTCGTATATGAATTCTTGCAAATTCACCCAGTGTAAAATTTCTTCTTAGAATTTCATCTCCTGGAAACTATTTAAAATTTTCCCAGCAGAAAATTCGTCCTCCCCTCCCTACCAGAAAAATGTATGCATACTTCCCAATCACAAATAAAACAAAGGGCGATTTTTTATAGGTGATGTAGGGGGTCGTTTTATCTCCAAAGACACAGTTATCGGGCCTTTCAACTGTGCTGAAGAAATAAGCTATCTCAAAATTTTGATTGGATGATTTTGGGAACAAGTGACGTGGGAGGGGGCCTAGTTGCCCTGGAAATTGAAATATCTAGTACCGTTTCAAATAGTCGAAAGTGACTGGGGGCAAACCCCCCCCCCCCCCCTTCTCGTCCATCATATCCCCAAACACTTAAATTAAGACTACTGCAAATGTGTCAGCTCTTTTTATAGCTTTGAGTTTACAGATAAATAGATTTAGCGTGCTTAGCCAGAGTGGAGTTGAATATTAATAAAACTACAATATTTTTAACTGGTGGAAACCCATTTGGAAATAATATAGAAATAAGAACTTTGTGTCCAGAATGCTTATATCTGAAATTAATCCTTACTTTGATTATTATTTTCTTTTCATAAAAGTCATATCTAAGATCACCCTGTTGTCACTTCCCCGCCGCGTTGAGGCGACGCTGAAAGCACTTTTGATTTCGTTTGTTTTGCAAAGTATAGGCCTATACGTATTATTTAACAAAATACGTATTATCCAGCATAACTTCGAAATCAAAAGTACAAGGGAAGGCCCACCACCATAACTAGGAAGACACGCACTATGAAAATAAAGTATACAACTAATAAAGACAAACTGAAAACTAAAAAGCCTATTAAATAGAAGTGGCCATATACCTAGAAAGAATTATTTTCTGACTTCAACTATAAAAAAAAAACTATTTTCAATACCAAAATCTCTAAGAGTTTCCCCATTTTCTGACTTCTTTCCATGTTACAAGTAAAGCCTTGTTAGGCTGAGTTTTAATAGCATTTGTTCAAGACGACTTATTTTGCAACTCAAGACCTTTTACGTGCACCAAAATATCCTCTTTTGACGTTTAAAACAATGCTTTGTATTTATCGACTAGTTAAGTTCGGTTTTGTTTTATATATAGATTCCGGGTCCAGATCTCAGATTCTGGACCATCTGAATATATTTTATTTATTTGTTTGTCTTTGCCATTATTTTTTTCCTTCTCTGTTACTACTTTTGCAACACCCTCGCTTTTATTTGAATTGGTACGAAGGACTAGCATGAATGATATCCAACCGGTCACTTTTTCACGCATTATTTTTATTTTGACTTTTTTTTATATTGATTTGTTAATTTGAAGCAGAGTATAGTAGCAAAAATGATCACTTAAAGCTTGATTTAAGGACAGCGCCTGCATTTTGATCTTTTAACTTATTCGATTTTAACTAGTCTAGACTGCTTGCTACCTGCCTCCCAGTTTTCCGGAAAATGGGGAATGTAGACGCACTTTAAATTGTATTCAGAAAAATTTAATGAGAGTAGGGTTCTCTGATGCGCTGAATCTGATGGCGTGATTTCCATTAAAGTTCTTTGACTTTTATGCGGTGTTTTTCACCTTTTTCGAAAATTTGGCAAATTTTTGTCAGGCCCACTAATGGGTAACAATAAACTTTAAAAAATATCATATATTTGGAATCAGCACAATAAGCTAATCTGTTGGTACATCTATTGACACCAAAATTTATTCCAGATCATCAAGAATCTATTTTTTTTTTTCTTTTGCTAACTTTTCATTTTCAGTTAGTAATACTTGATAAATAGATAGATGTGTTTGCCTGACTAAAGGAAGCCGGAAGCGGTTGTTAGCGAAAAAGGTGTCTGCTTGCCTATTATCTTGACTGTAGCGCAAAAGTAAGGAGAAATAAAATCGTTTATAGATGAAAGAATACAAACTTGTAAAGAATTTCAAGAGCATATGCAGATAGCTGTCTGCGGGAAAGAGCAAGCAACTCTGAAAAAATAATAAAGTTTTTAAAAAGAAAAACGTTTGTAAGAAATCAGTAGAAAATAAGTAGTTAAGTAAATTTAGTGCTAGACAAGTAGTTTTAATACTGATTTGGTGAAAAATGACATTTTTTTTACAAAAAAATATGTATCCAGCGGGGGAAAAATATTCTATGTTGTGTCATAAATTTTGCAAAATATGTCCCTTTTACGTCTCAAATTTCTAAAATATGTCCCGTTTTTTGCCCTATTATGTCATTATGTCCCGGCACACAGGAATATCTCCATTGACATAAAATATGTCCAGTTGGCAACCCTGACAAGGTATAGATATATGGTTATTTCTTCGGGTTGGCTAAAAGTGATGTCTCTTCAAGAACTTCACAATCAGTAAAACCTTCCAAAAATTGTAAACAATGATCGATTTAGCCGGAACAAACTAATTCTTGCCGGGATACTATATACATTTTTGTAGAATTAAATAAACTGCTTTTGTTCTTTATTTAATCAGCACAAAGAACTTCAAATATTTCAAATTGTAAATTTACTATGTTTTCTCTTTATTGTACATTTTTTGTCATAAGCATATTTTAGCAAAATAATGAAGATAGAGTAACTTACAGGACTTCAAAATGAACTATCAATACTTTAGTTTAATAAATGAGGGGTCGAATACTCTTAGCTGAAATTAATTAGTTTGTGGGCTTATACGTTTGTGGATTTATGAGTTTTTGGGTTTAAAAATGAACTATCAAAAATTTAGTTTAAACAATGAGGGGTCGAATACACCTACCTGATAAAAAATTAGTTTTTCTGGGTTAATCTGTTTTTGAAAATCAAACGGGGATGAACAGAATATAATATTTTAAGCTTAAGTTTAGTGTATAAAATTTTTTAAATTACAATATGTTTTTAATTTTGAAATTACGAGTAGAGTTGTCCGGTTTAAGTTTAACAAGTTTAACAGTAGAAATCACAGAAGGTAAACTACTAAAACTGAAAATATGGAGTAGAAGGAAGGGGAGATAGAGTATACAATACATAGAATGGAATAAATATGGATCTTTACTCTAAGCCCTCCTAAATAGATATTCTATAAGTGGTTATCGTGTTGGATTTTTTACCGTTTTAATTTTTTTTTCATCGAGGTGAAAAAAGTATCAAAAAGAGATGTATTACTACCACACTCTGAAATCTTAGGCAATTCCTCACACTTTACAGCCCAGATGAATTTCTAACGACTTAGGAATTTTTTTCTCTTTCAAAGCCTTTCGCCTGCAATTTAGGTCTTATTTTGGTACTTGTGTATTATACCGCAAACTTTCAAGTTTATGCTGTGTAAAACTCGAGAACAGACCTTCTTTATCTGTCTGTATTAAGAAACAATTAGTTTACGCTCAGTGGAAAACAAGTGGCGGGAAACAGAATACATTGGAATTGTATAATTTGGGCTATGTATTTGCACATTAGGGGTGGGGGTTAGGTTGCCCTCCCCCTTCTCTTATGTACAAATATATAGCCCATATTTTTTTCTAAAGTATTATATTTTCATCATGTTTTGGTATTTTTCATAAGAATTAACCTAACTTCACTTCTTGAGTGTTTGCGGTATAATACACAGAGTACCCTTAGCTTATATACTAATTCAGGTAAAAAAAAAAAAAAAAAATAGGCCAAATCTCGGCGTTTTAGTGACAGAAATATTTTTTATCCTGAAATGTTCAACACATCCCTGATAACAAATGCCAGGTCGACAAAATTTGGCAGTACAGAAAAAAATCCCTTTTTTTCGGGAAAAAGAGAGGAAGAGGAGGGAGGGGGAATCTTGAATTTAAATTTTTGCAGCATTTTCTGGATTCAAAGGACATTCTTTATTAATTCGAATTGGAAATTATATTTGAATTGGAAAATTCAGTCCCTTAGTATCACATATTTACCCTAAGTGAATTCAGAAGAGGATGAAAAATAAAGTTCCTAATTTGTTCAGTATTAAATGGCTTAAAAGGGTCGTATCCTATTAATTCAAGTCTGTGGAGACAGAAAGTGATATCAGAATCAAAAAATAATATCATTAAGTACTCTATCTTTACCCCATGTGAGGCCAGAGCGGGATGACAAACCGGAATCTTAATTTCGGCAATATTTCTACACAAATGAACACCAAACTGCCAGATAGATTTAATTAATAATGTATACTGGTTCTCTCAAAATCTGGGATGGAAACTGGTATGTCTGAAAGTTTGAAGTCTGAAAACAGGGGCTGGAATATTTCACCAAGCGGTCAAACTTCCATTATGGCTGATATTAATAATAAGGTTAAAAAAAATCCAAAATATCCAAAAATAATAAGCATGTGCATTTAATAAGGTTGGATTCTTTGCCGTTAATATTAAAGTGCATATTCCCCTTTGACTTCGTTCAAATCCCGCACCTATTATAGGAGACAAAATCTCGCAGTGGAACTACGTACTATTCCAACAGCCCCGTGCATCACGTCCTTAAGCTGCATGTGATTTGAAAATGACATCTTAGCAAACAAAAAACTACATCCTTTGAATTACCATTGTTGAAACCTTAAGCTAGAAAATTGCAACGCCTCTCATTGAAAAACAAGAAAAAAATCCCTTTTTTACATGGGCACCAGTGATATGTCGTCTTGTGTTTCTTTGTCAATATTCAGGCGCTGGAACATCATAGAGAGCTGTTCAAAGACTCATAAAAAATAAATGTTATACTTTATTGTTTTGTTATGTGTCTAGACTCGATAAGGCCGTCATAAAGTGCCGCATGGTACACTAAAAGTGCAATTTGGTTGACATTTTTGGAATGGAAAAGCTGGGTCGGACGCACGAACATCATAGAGAGCTAATTATGCGCTCATTTCGAAACTAAATTTTACATTTAATTGATCTTGACCGTATAAGGCAACAATAAAGTGACACATGGTACCCACCAAGTGCGCTTTGGGTTTTATTTTCATTTTTTAAATGAAAAATAACAAACAAGTATGTTTTCCATTGAAAAAATTCGGCGGACAAATTTCCCCCCACCCCTGCGGAAATTCTTCTCTATGAAAAATCCCCTTGGGAATTTTCCTTACATTTAAAACAGCGACAGTATTTTTAATTAAATGTATTCGAAAAAATGTCTGAATTATTAACTTACTCGTTGAACATTGTTTGATTAAGAAAATCCTGCAAAAAATGAACAATTCTCAAAAATAATTGTAATGTAACTGAGTGGTCAATCAATTGCTGTAGCCAAAAGCCCCCCTATTTAGGGGGGAGAATATGTAAATATGTTTGTATGAGATACCAGGATTGTAACAATCAGCGTCTGACGATATTCAAATTTGGGATTGCTTAAAGCACTTGGTCTATGACTATCTGTCATATTGATGTTCTGGTTGAATGGAGGACTGCATATTTTTCGCTAGTCTCATATCTGTTGTTTAGATATTTTGAGTAAAATGATTCTTAGCCGCTTCTCGTGAAATTTTGTTCATATTTCATTTGCAGTCTTAATTAAGCAAACTTAATGAGACGATCATCGTTTTACTCGGGTAATAATTTATAATCAGCTACTTGTGTGTGTGTGCATGTGTATTTAATCAAGAACCACGCTGTCACGCGTATTTAATCAAGTGTCAAGTAATATTACTTGGACCGCTA
>CM051259.1:40726564-40745278 GCA_027921565.1 Artemia sinica | reverse complement strand
GTTTCATAATATATGCCTATACTAATGTAAATACAAAAGACGTAATAGGTAGGTATTCATATATCTATTCCTTACAAAACATACACTAAATTAGGTGTACTTTGGAATTCTTCTCTCTATTGTGTGTATCGAATAATATTAAAAAAAATCCATTTAAGGCTAGCCGTTTATTTTATCAGGTTTTGTCAATGAATAGCTATCGTTTCATAGAGATTATTTTAGATTAGTCTGCTTCATGAAAACATGCCACAAAAAAAAATAACTTAATTACATATAATAATTTATAAAATAAAATTAATAGTAACATATAGGTGGGTACTCTCTAATTTTGAATCAAAAATCATAAAAAAAAAATAAACTAAAGTTTACGAAGTATTATCAGATTTATTGGAAATGCATAAGCTATTCTATTTGAAGTGTTTTCATAATATATGCCTGTTTTTAAAAAGTAAATAAAAAGGACTCGTAAGGTATTTACATATTCTATTTCCTATATAAGATACACTTAAACTCTAAATTAGAGTTACTTTGGATTCTCTCTATTTGTATGTGAAATTCGAAAACTTCATTTAAAAATAAAGTAATTTAAGGGCAGACAGCGTGTTCATTTTTTTTTTTTCGTTCAAATGAAAAGCTAATCTTACGTTTCAAGATATTTTTAGATTAGATTGACTTCCATGAAATGCAACACCAAAACAAACTATAAATAATTTAATTTATAAAATATATTATACATTAACCGATTATATGGGGTAACTCTCTATGTTAGAAACAAAATCTAGATGAAATTTTAAAGTTTAAAGGAAGTGTTTTTATCGGCATGTGGGCTACCCAGATGACAAGCTTCTGATATTTGAAGGGTGTTTCATAATATATGCCGAAAACAAGTAAATAAAAAGGAACGTAGGATCATATTTCTAGTCCTAATAAAAAATACACTAAATTAGAAGTTATTTGGATATTCTTTTATGTGAAACTACAGAACTCATTAAAAAAATAAAAACATCATTTTTAAAGGAAGCAAGCGTTGTTTTTATCAGTTTTCATGTCAATGAAGCTTTCTCGTTTAATGATTTTTTTTTTCAGAATAGATCGAATAGATACTTGTCGTGGTTGGTGAAAATTACACAAAACAAACTATAAATATTTAATTTATAAAAAATAAATATTAAATAACTGATACATTGGGTTACTACTCTATTGTGATATCAAAATCATAAAAAAGAATAAAAATTTTAAAACCGGAAGTGTTATATCAGATTTGGGCACACAGCAAAACAAGAGTTCCTATGTGAAGTGTTTTTATCATAATATTAATTATGCTTATACAAGTAAATAAAAAGGAACCCGTAGTGTATAATAGTTCTTAGGATCATATTCTATTCCTTACAAAAAATACACTAGATATTAGATGTGGTTAACTTGGATCTCTTCTATTGTTGAATTTGAAAAATAGTCATTAATAAAATCATATCAAGGGCAGCGTTTTATCAGTTGTTTTCGTCAACATGAAAGCATCTGTTTCAAGATTTTTAGATTAGTATGCTCATGAAATTAATGTCTCCAAAACAAAAACTATAATTTATTTAATTATAAAATTATATTAAATTAACGATATATTGGGTTATATCTCTCCTAATGTGAATCAAAATCCATAAAAGATAATTTAAAGTTTTTAAACGGAAGTGTTTATCAGATTTGGCAATGTCAAGCTTTATATTTGACAGTGTTTCTTAATATATGCCTATACAAGTAAATTATAAAAGACGTAAGGATCATGACTCTATTCCTTACAAAAATTATATTAAATTAGATTACTAGTTTGGAATCTTATTTATATGTGAATCGAACTCATTAAAAAAAACAATTAAGGGCAAGCGTTTTACGGGTTTGTTCGTCCTCCACAATCATGAAAGCTATATCTGTTTCAAAAGATTTTTGATTAGATACTTCATGAAAATGCACAAAACAAACTTAAATTACTAAGTAATTACTAAATAAATTAAGCTAACGATATATTTTCGGTATACTCTTCTATTGTGCATCAAAAATCTCATAAAAACAAAATTTAAAGTTTCACGTGAAAAGTGGTTTTATCAGATTTTGGACAATGCAAAGCTTTCATATTTGAAGTGTCATAATATATCCTAAAAAAAAGTAAATAAATGAGGACGTAGGACAAATTCTATTCTTCTGTTCAAAATTTTTATAGAATAGAGATTCGTGAAATGTATGGATTGAAATTACACAAAACAAAAACTATAAAATAATATTTTAATTTCATAAAAAAATATTTAAATTATTAACGATATATTAGGGTATCTTCTATTGTGCAATCAAAATCATAAAAAAGAATAAAAAGTTTTTTTAACGAACAGTGTTTATCAGATTATTGGTGCATGTATAAGCTTCTATTGGAAGGGTTCATAATATATTTGCACTATAACAAGTAAATACAAAAGACGTAGGATCATATTTCTATTCCTTACAAAAATACACTAAATTAGAGTGTTAACTTTGGATCTTTTCTATCTTCTATTGTGAATCGAATCATTAAAAAAAAAATCATTTAAGGGCAGCAGGTTTATCAGGTTTTCGTTCAATGAGAGCTATCTGACTTCAAGAGTTTTTAGATTAGATGCTTCATGAAATGCACAAAAACACTATAACAATATATAATTTTTATAAAATAAAATTAAGGTTAACGATAATTGTGGTACTCTTCTATTGTGAATGTTCAAATAATCATAAATAAAAAAAAAAAATTGAAGTAAAGTGTTAACGGAAAGAGTACTTATCAGATGTTTGGACAACCAATGCAAGTTTTCTATTTGAAGTGTTTCATAATATATGCCTTAAAAGATAAATAAAAGGACGTAGGACATTATTCTCAATTCCTTATACAATACACAAATTAGGTTACGTTACTTTGGATCTTTTCTATGTGATATCGAAAAAATACTCATTTAAATATTTAAAAAAAAATAATGTAAAGGGCAGCAAAGCGTTTAATCAGTTTTTCGTCAATGAAAAGATAATCTTTTCAAGATTTTGCTTTATGAATTAGAGCTCATGAAAATGCCACAAAACAAATATAAAGATATTATTTTAATTATATAATAATATATATAAATTAACGAATATAGATTGGGATACTCTCCTATTGTGAATCAAAAATCATCATAGAAGGAAATTTAAAGTTTAAAGGAAAGTAGTTGAGTAGTGTTTATACGGATTTGGGCAGGCACAATGGCAAAAGCTG
Organism: Artemia sinica; assembly: GCA_027921565.1. Taxonomy (NCBI): domain Eukaryota; kingdom Metazoa; phylum Arthropoda; class Branchiopoda; order Anostraca; family Artemiidae; genus Artemia; species Artemia sinica. The sequence continues at coordinate 40,742,016 of CM051259.1, read as the reverse complement.
TTCCGATTTTGAATAGTGTTTCAATAATCATATTGCCTAAGCTTAATCAAGTAAAGAAAAAGGGGACCGTCAAGGATATCATAGTCTATTTCCTATAAAAAAAAACACACTAAAATATAGATGTAGCAGTCACTTTTGGATATTCTCTTATTGTGTGAATCGAATCTCATTAAAAAAAAATAAAAAAAAAAAGCATGATTTAAAGCAAGGCCCGGTTACTTATCAGTTTTTTTTCGTACAATGAAAAGCTCTTGACCCGTTTCGATAGATTTTCAGAAATAGAGTGAGGATACATTTCGTGTGAGAAAAAATACACAAAAACAAACAGGTATAAATATATAAATATTATATAAAATATTTAATATATAAAAATAAAAAAAATGATTAACGATTAACCGGATACATTGGGGTAACTCTTCTATTGTGAATCTAAAATCATAATATTAAAAAAGAATAAAAACCAGTTTTTTTAACGAAAGAAGTGTGTTTATTCAGATTTGGGCAATAAGCACAGATTTCCGTAATGTGACGAGTGAGTGTTTATACTATAATATATATGCCACTATACAAAGTTTAAATAAAACAAAAAAAGGGGGAGGGGGGGGTGGGGGCGAGTTAGCGGATCATATTCTTATTCCTTAACAAAAATACACTACAAAATTAGAAGTTACTTTGTGAAATCTATCTTCTATTGTTTTTGGAATTGAAATACATCATTTAAACAAAAATCATTTAAGGGCAAAGCGGTTATTTATCAGTTTTTTCGTCAATGAAAAGCGTATTCTGTTGCAAGGATTGATTTTTAGATTTTTTTAGATTAGATTGATACACAGATTTAGATGCTTCATGAAATGGCACAAAACACAAACCTATAAGTTAAATATTGAATTTCAATAATAATATATTACAAATAATTATTTACGACATTATTGGGATGTACTTGGGTACTGTACTCTATTGTGAATCAATAATCAATCAATAAAAGAAATTTAAAAGTTAACGGAAAGGAAGTAAAGTGTTTATCAGATTTTGTGGCAAATGCTAAGACTTTCCGATTTGAAAGTGTTTCACCATAATATATGCCTCTAAAGAAAGTAAATTAAAAAAAGTACATGTCAGGAGTACGTTGGATCAATATTTCGTATTTCCACTACAAAAAATACACCTAAATATAAGATTGTTACTTTGGAATCTCCTTCTATTTGTGAATCGAACTCATTAAAAAAAAAAACATTGAATAGGCAGAGCGTTTTATCAGTTTATTTATTCGTCAATGAAAGCTATTCATGTTGTCAAGGATTTTATCTTAGCAACAGGTATGAACCCTCAGTGAATCGATGCCCAAGAACAAGCAACAAAAACAAAACAAAAACTTAAAAATATGGACATTAATATAAAATATATATTAAAATTAACTGATATATTGGGTAACTCTCCTATTGGAAATCAACAATCATTACAAAAGAGAAAGAGTTTAAAAGTTTTTCACAGGAAAACGGAAGTGTTTATCAGATATTTCAGTTGAGAGCAATTTGCAAAAGAGCTTTTCGAATTTGAAGTGGTTATTTCATAATAATATGCTCTGCCTAAAAACAAGTAAAATAAAAAAGGTACCGTAGGATCCTAGTTCTATATTCCCTATAATAAAAATACACTAAGTTGTAAGTAAGAGTTACTTTGGAATCCTTCGTCTATTTGTGAAAATCCGAACTCCTTAAAAACAAAAATCATTTATAGGGGCAGTACGAAGCAAGCGTTTTATCAGACCTTTCGTCAATGAAAGCTTTCGTTTAAAGATTTTAGATTAGATGCTTCATGGAAATACGCAAAACAAACTAAATATATATTTAATTTATAAAAATAAATTAAATTAACGATATATTGGGTATTCTTCTATTGTGAATCAAAATCATTAAAAAAAATTAAAAGTTTAACAGAAGTGTTTATCAAAATTAGGGCAATGTCAAAAAAGTAGAATTATATATGCAAATTTCGTTTTAATATTCACGTACGGTGAGCCAAAATCAAAGCTGCATTAATTCAAAAAACGTTCAGAAATAAATTAAAAAAAAAAAAACCAGTTTTTTTAACTATTTGAGAATGTGTTTCAATAATATATGCTTTCACAAAAAAGGTAAATAAAAAGGAAACGTAAAAGGATTCATATTGCTATTCCTTACAAAATACACTAAATTGAGAGTTACTTTGGATCTTCTTCTATTTGTGAATCGAACTCATTAAAAAAAATCATTTTAAGGGCAGCGTTTACATCAGATTTTCATCAATGAAAGCTTTCTGTTTCAAGATTTTTTAGATTAGAGTTGCTTCATTGAAATACACAAAACAAATTATAAATATTTAATTTATATAAAATAAATTAAATTAACGATATATTGGGTTATTCTTCTATTGTGAATCAAAATCATAAAAAAAATTAAAAGTTTTAACAGAAGTGTTTATCAGATTAGGGCAAATGTCAAAAAAGTAGAATATAATATGCAAATTTCGTTTTTTAATTATCCACGTACGGTGAGCCAAACTATCAATAAAGCTGCATTAATTCAAAAAACGTACAGAAAATTTAGTAAATTAAAAAAAAACTAGTTTTTTTTAACTATTTGAAGTGTTTTCATAATATATGCTTAAACTAGTAAGATAAAAAGGACGTAGGATCATTATTCTACTCCTGTATAAAAATACGCTAAAATTAAAAGTTACTGTTGGGATACTCTTCCTATTGTGAGTCGAACTCATAAAAAAAATAATTTAAGGGCAAGCGTGTTTATCAGATTTTGGTCAATGAAAGCTTTCTGTTTCATGATTTTCAGAAATAGATACTTTCGTGAAATAACACACAAACATAAATATTAATATAAATATTTAATTTATAAAATAAATTAAATTAACAATATATTGGGTACTCTTCTATTGTGAATCAAAATTATAAAAAAAAAATAAAAAGTTTAACGGAAGTGTTTATCAGACTTGGGCAATGCAGAGTGTTTCTATTTGAGAGTGTTTCATAATATATGCCTAAAGAAGTAAATAAAAAGGACATAGGATCATATTCTATTCCTTACAAAATACACTAATTTAAAGATGCTTTGGATCTTCTTCTATTGTGAATCGAACTCATTAAAAGAAAATGATTTTAAAGGGCAGCGTTTATCAGATTTTCGTCAATGAAAAGCTTTCTGTTTCAAGATTTTTAGAATAGTAGATGCTTCGTGAAATATACAAAAACAAACTATAAATAAATATTAATTTATAAAATAAGTTAAATTAAAGATATATTGGGTACTCTTCTATTGTGAATCAAAATCATTAAAAAGAATAAAAAGTTTAACGGAAGTGTTTATCAGATTTGGGCAATGTAAGCTTTCTATTTGAAGTGTTTCATAATATATGCCTATACAAGTAAATACAAAAAGACGTAGGATCATATTCTATTCCTTACAAAATACACTAAATTAGAGTTACTTTGGATCTTCTTGCTATTGTGAATCGAACTTCATTAAAAAAAAATCATTTAAGGGCAGCGTTTATCAGGTTTTCGTCAATGAAAGCTGTCTGTTTCAAGATTTTTAGATTAGATGCTTCATGAAATGCATAAAAAAAAAACAAGCTATGACATATATAATGTTATAAAATAAATTAAGTTAACGATATATTGGGTTACTGCTTCTATTGTGAATCAAAATCATAAAAAAAAAATTAAAGTTTAACGGAAAGTATTTATCAGATTTGGACAATGCAAGCTTTCTATTTGAAGTGTTTCATAATATATGCCTTAAAAAGTAAATAAAAAGGACGTAGGATCATATTCTATTCCTATATAAAATACACTAAATTAGAGGTTACTTTGGATCTTCTTCTATTGTGAATCGAAACTCATTAAAAAAAATAATTTTAAGGGCAGCGTTTATCAGTTTTTCGTCAATGAAAGCTATCTGTTTCAAGATTTTTAGATTAGATGCTTCATGAAATGCACAAAACAAACTATAAATATTTAATTTATAAAATATATTAAATTAACGATATATTGGGTACTCTCCTATTGTGAATCAAAATCATAGAAGAAATTTAAAGTTTAAAGGAAGTGTTTATCGGATTTGGGCAATGCAAGCTTTCGATTTGAAGTGTTTCATAATATATGCCTAAACAAGTAAATAAAAAGGACGTAGGATCATATTCTATTCCTTATAAAATACACTAAATTAGAGTTACTTTGAATATTCTTCTATTGTGAATCGAAACTCATTAAAAAAAAAATCATTTAAAGGCAGCGTTTATCAGTTTTCGTCAATGAAAGCTTTCTGTTTCATGATTTTCAGAATAGATACTTCGTGTGAAATACACAAAACAAAACTTATAAATATTTAATTTATAAAATAAATTAAATTTAACAATATATTGGGTACTCTTCTATTGTGAATCAAAATCATAAAAAAAGAATAAAAAGTTTAACGGAAGTGTTTATCAGATTTGGGCAATGCAAGATTTCTATTTGAAGTGTTTTATAATATATGCCTATACAAGTAAATAAAAAGGACGTAGGATCATATTCTATTCCTTACAAAATACACTAAATTAGAGTTACTTTGGATCTTCTTCTATTGTGAATCGAACTCATTAAAAAAAATCATTTAAGGGCAGCGTTTATCAGTTTTTCGTCAATGAAAGCTATCTGTTTCAAGATTTTTAGATTAGATGCTTCATGAAATGCACAAAAACAAACTATATTTATTTAATTTATAAAATATATTAAATTAACGATATATTGGGTACTCTCCTATTGTGAATAAAAATCATAAAAGAAATTTAAAGTTTAACGGAAGTGTTTATCAGATTTGGGCAATGCAAGCTTTCGATTTGAAGTGTTTCATAATATATGCCTAAAGAAGTAAATAAAAAGTACGTAGGATCATATTCTATTCCTTACAAAATACACTAAATTAGAGTTACTTTGGATCTTCTTCTATTGTGAATCGAAACTCATTAAAAAAAATCATTTAATGGCAGGCGTTTATCAGTTTTTCGTCAATGAAAGCTATCTGTTTCAAGATTTTTAGATTAGATGCTTCATGAAATGCACAAAACAAACTATAAATATTGAATTTATAAAATATATTAAATTAACGATATATTGGGTACTCTCCTATTGTGAATCAAAATCATAAAAGAAATTTAAAGTTTAACGGAAGTGTTTATCAGATTTGGGCAATGCAAGCTTTCGATTTGAAGTGTTTCATAATATATGCCTAAACAAGGTAAATAAAAAGGGACGTTAGGATCATATTCTATTCCTTATAAAATACACTAAATTAGAGTTACTTTGGATCTTCTTCTATTGTGAATCGAACTCATTAAAAAAAAATCATTTAAGGGCAGCGTTTATCAGACTTTCGTCAATGAAAGCTTTCTGTTTCAAGATTTTTAGATTAGATGCTTCATGAAATACGCAAAACAAACTATAAATATTTAATTTATAAAATAAATTAAATTAACGATATATTGGGTATCTCTTCTATTGTGAATCAAAATCATAAAAAGAAATTAAAAGTTTAACAGAAGTGTTTATTAGATTAGGGCAATGTCAAAAAAGTAGAATTAATATGCAAATTTCGTTTTAATTATTCACGTACGGTGAGCCAAAATCAAAGCTGCATTAATTCAAAAACGTCAGAAACTAAATTAAAAAAAACTAGTGTTTTTAACTATTGAAGTGTTTCATAATATATGCTTAAAACAAGTAAATAAAAAGGACGTAGGATCATATTCTATTCCTTACAAAATACACTAAATGAGAGTTACTTTGGATCTTCTTCTATTGTGAATCGAACTCATTAAAAAAAATCATTTAAGGGCAGCGTTTATCAGATTTTCGTCAATGAAAGCTTCTGTTTCAAGATTTTTAGATTAGATGCTTCATGAAATACAGAAAACAAACTATAAATATTTAATTTATAAAATAAATTAAATTAACGATATATTGGGTATTCTTCTATTGTGAATCAAAATCATAAAAAAATTAAAAGTTTAACAGAAGTGTTTATAAGATTAGGGCAATGTCAAAAATATAGAATTAATATGCAAATTTCGTTTTAATTATCCACGTACGGTGAGCCAAAATCAAAGCTGCATTAATTCAAAAAACGTTCAGAAATTAATTAAAAAAAAACTAGTTTTTTAACTATTGAAGTGTTTCATAATATATGCTTAAACAAGTAGATAAAAGGACGTAGGATCATATTCTACTCCTTATAAAATACGCTAAATTAAAGTTACTTTGGATACTCTTCTATTGTGAGTCGAACTCATAAAAAAAAATAATTTAAAGGGCAGCGTTTATCAGGTTTTGGTCAATGAAAGCTTTCTGTTTCATGATTTTCAGAATAGATACTTCGTGAAATACACAAAACAAACTATAAATATTTAATTTATAAAATAAATTAAATTAACAATATATTGGGTACTCTTCTATTGTGAATCAAAATCATAAAAAAAATAAAAGTTTAACGGAAGTGTTTATCAGACTTGGGCAATGCAAGCTTTCTATTTGAAGTGTTTCATAATATATGCCTAAACAAGTAAATAAAAAGGACGTAGGATCATATTCTATTCCTTACAAAATACACTAAATTAAAGTTACTTTGGATCTTCTTCTATTGTGAATCGAACTCATTAAAAAAATGATTTAAGGGCAGCGTTTATCAGATTTTCGTCAATGAAAGCTTTCTGTTTCAAGATTTTTAGAATAGATGCTTCGTGAAATATACAAAACAAACTATAAATATTTAATTTATAAAATAAGTTAAATTAAAGATATATTGGGTACTCTTCTATTGTGAATCAAAATCATTAAAAAGAAATAAAAAGTTTAACGGAAGTGTTTATCAGATTTGGGCAATGTAAGCTTTCTATTTGAAGTGTTTCATAATATATGCCTATAACAAGTAAATAAAAAGGACGTAGGATCATATTCTATTCCTTACAAAATACACTAAATTAGAGTTACTTTGGATCTTCTTCTATTGTGAATCGAACTCATTAAAAAAAATCATTTAAAGGGCAGCGTTTATCAGGTTTTCGTCAATGAAAGCTTTCTGTTTCAAGATTTTTAGATTAGATGCTTCATGAAATAGCACAAAAACAAACTATAAATATATAATTTATAAAATAAATTAAGTTAACGATATATTGGGTACTCTTCTATTGTGAATCAAAATCATAAAAAAAAATTAAAGTTTAACGGAAGTATTTATCAGATTTGGGCAATGCAAGCTTTCTATTTGAAGTGTTTCATAATATATGCCTAAAAAGTAAATAAAAAGGACGTAGGATCATATTCTATTCCTTATAAAATACACTAAATTAGAGTTACTTTGGATCTTCTTCTATTGTGAATCGAACTCATTAAAAAAAATAATTTAAGGGCAGCGTTTATCAGTTTTTCGTCAATGAAAGCTATCTGTTTCAAGATTTTTAGATTAGATGCTTCATGAAATGCACAAAACAAACTATAAATATTTAATTTATAAAATATATTAAATTAACGATATATTGGGTACTCTCCTATTGTGAATCAAAATCATAAAAGAAATTTAAAGTTTAACGGAAGTGTTTATCAGATTTGGGCAATGTAAGCTTTCGATTTGAAGTGTTTCATAATATATGCCTAAACAAGTAAATAAAAAGGACATAGGATCATATTCTATTCCTTACAAAATACACTAAATTAGAGTTACTTTGGATCTTCTTCTATTGTGAATCGAACTCATTAAAAAAAAATCATTTAAAGGGCAGCGTTTATCAGTTTTTCGTCAATGAAAGCTTTCTGTTTCAAGATTTTCAGAATAGATGCTTCATGAAATGCACACAAAACAAACTATAAATATTTAATTTATAAAATAAATTAAATTAACGATATATTGGGTACTCTTCTATTGTGAATCAAAATCATAAAAAAGAATAAAAAGTTTAACGGAAGTGTTTATCAGATTTGGGCAATGCAAGCTTTCTATTTGAAGTGTTTCATAATATATGCCTTAAAAAGTAAATAAAAAGGACGTAGGATCATATTCTATTCCTTACAAAATACACTAAATTAGAGTTACTTTGGATCTTCTTCTATTGTGAATTGAAGTCATTAAAAAAATCATTTAAGGGCAGCGTTTATCAGTTTTCGTCAATGAAAGCTATCTGTTTCAAGATTTTTAGATTAGATGCTTCATGAAATGCACAAAACAAACTATAAATATTTAATTTATGAAAATATATTAAATTAACGATATATTGGGTACTCTCCTATTGTGAATCAAAATCATAAAAGAAATTAAAGTTTAACGGAAGTGTTTATCGGATTTGGGCAATGCAAGCTTTCGATTTGAAGTGTTTCATAATATATGCCTATACAAGTAAATAAAAAGGACGTAGGATCATATTCTATTCCTTACAAAATACACTAAATTAGAGTTACTTTGGATCTTCTTCTATTGTGAATCGAACTCATTAAAAAAAATCATTTAAGGGCAGCGTTTATCAGATTTTCGTCAATGAAAGCTTTCTGTTTCAAGATTTTTAGAATAGATGCTTCGTGAAATACACAAAACAAACTATAAATATTTAATTTATAAAATAAATTAAATTAACGATATATTGGGTACTCTTCTATTGTGAATCAAAATCATAAAAAAGAATAAAAAGTTTAACGGAAGTGTTTATCAGATTTGGGCAATGCAAGATTTCTATTTGAAGTGTTTCATAATATATGCCTATACAAGTAAATAAAAAGGACGTAGGATCATATTCTATTCCTTACAAAATACACTAAATTAGAGTTACTTTGGATCTTCTTCTATTGTGAATCGAACTCATTAAAAAAAATCATTTAAGGGCAGCGTTTATCAGTTTTCGTCAATGAAAGCTATCTGTTTCAAGATTTTTAGATTAGATGCTTCATGAAATGCACAAAACAAACTATAAATATTTAATTTATAAAATATATTAAATTAACGATATATTGGGTACTCTTCTATTGTGAATCAAAATCATAAAAGAAATTTAAAGTTTAACGGAAGTGTTTATCAGATTTGGGCAATGCAAGCTTTCGATTTGAAGTGTTTCATAATATATGCCTAAACAAGTAAATAAAAAGGACGTAGGATCATATTCTATTCCTTACAAAATACACTAAATTAGAGTTACTTTGGATCTTCTTCTATTGTGAATCGAACTCATTAAAAAAAATCATTTAAGGGCAGCGTTTATCAGATTTTCGTCAATGAAAGCTTTCTGTTTCAACATTTTTAGAATAGATGCTTCATGAAATGCACAAAACAAACTATAAATATTTAATTTATAAAATAAATTAAATTAACGATATATTGGGTACTCTTCTATTGTGAATCAAAATCATAAAAAAAATTAAAAGTTTAACGGAAGTGTTTATCAGATTTGGGCAATGCAAGCTTTCTATTTGAAGTGTTTCATAATATATGCCTAACAAGTAAATAAAAAGGACGTAAGATCATATTCTATTCCTTATAACATACACTAAATTAGAGTTACTTTGGATACTCTTCTATTGTGAATCGAACTCATTAAAAAAAAATCATTTAAGGGCAGCGTTTATCAGGTTTTCGTCAATGAAAGCTTTCTGTTTCAAGATTTTTAGATTAGATGCTTCATAAAATGCACAAAACAAACTATAAATATATAATTTATAAAATAAATTAAGTTAACGATATATTGGGTACTCTTCTATTGTGAATCAAAATCATAAAAAAAATTAAAGTTTAACGGAAGTGTTTATCAGATTTGGGCAATATAAGCTTTCTATTTGAAGTGTTTCATAATATATGCCTTAAAAAGTAAATAAAAAGGACGTAGGATCATATTCTATTCTTCTGTTTCAACATTTTTAGAATAGATGCTTCGTGAAATACACAAAACAAACTATAAATATTTAATTTATAAAATAAATTAAATTAACGATATATTGGGTACTCTTCTATTGTGAATCAAAATCATAAAAAAGAATAAAAAGTTTAACGGAAGTGTTTATCAGATTTGGGCAATGCAAGCTTTCATTTGAAGTGTTTCATAATATATGCCTATACAAGTAAATAAAAAGGACGTAGGATCATATTCTATTCCTTACAAAATACACTAAATTAGAGTTACTTTGGATATTCTTCTATTGTGAATCGAACTCATTAAAAAAATCATTTAAGGGCAGCGTTTATCAGTTTTTCGTCAATGAAAGCTATCTGTTTCAAGATTTTTAGATTAGATGCTTCATGAAATGCACAAAACAAACTATAAATATTTAATTTATAAAATATATTAAATTAACGATATATTGGGTACTCTCCTATTGTGAATCAAAATCATAAAAGAAATTTAAAGTTTAACGGAAGTGTTTATCAGATTTGGGCAATGCAAGCTTTCGATTTGAAGTGTTTCATAATATATGCCTAAACAAGTAAATAAAAAGGACGTAGGATCATATTCTATTCCTTATAAAATACACTAAATTAGAGTTACTTTGGATCTTCTTCTATTGTGAATCGAACTCATTAAAAAAAATCATTTAAGGGCAGCGTTTATCAGATTTTCGTCAATGAAAGCTTTCTGTTTCAAGATTTTTAGATTAGATGCTTCATGAAATACACAAAACAAACTATAAATATTTAATTTATAAAATAAATTAAATTAACGATATATTGGGTATTCTTCTATTGTGAATCAAAATCATAAAAAAAATTAAAAGTTTAACAGAAGTGTTTATCAGATTAGGGCAATGTCAAAAAGTAGAATAATATGCAAATTTCGTTTAATTATCCACGTACGGTGAGCCAAAATCAAAGCTGCATTAATTCAAAAACGTTCAGAAATTAAATTAAAAAAAACTAGTTTTTTTAACTATTGAAGTGTTTCATAATATATGCTTAAACAAGTAGATAAAAGGACGTAGGATCATATTCTACTCCTTATAAAATACGCTAAATTAAAGTTACTTTGGATACTCTTCTATTGTGAGTCGAACTCATTAAAAAAAATAATTTAAGGGCAGCGTTTATCAGATTTTGGTCAATGAAAGCTTTCTGTTTCATGATTTTCAGAATAGATACTTCGTGAAATACACAAAACAAACTAGAAATATTTAATTTATAAAATAAATTAAATTAACGATATATTGGGTACTCTTCTATTGTGAATCAAAATCATAAAAAAAAATAAAAAGTTTAACGGAAGTGTTTATCAGACTTGGGCAAGGCAAGCTTTCTATTTGAAGTGTTTCATAATATATGCCTAAACAAGTAAATAAAAAGGACATAGGATCATATTCTATTCCTTACGAAATACACTAAATTAAAGTTACTTTGGATCTTCATCTATTGTGAATCGAATTCATTAAAAAAAATGATTTAAGGGCAGCGTTTATCTGATTTTCGTCAATGAAAGCTTTCTGTTTCAAAATTTTTAGAATAGATGCTTCGTGAAATATACAAAACAAACTATAAATATTTAATTTATAAAATAAGTTAAATTAAAGATATATTGGGTACTCTTCTATTGTGAATCAAAATCATAAAAAAAATAAAAAGTTTAACGGAAGTGTTTATCAGATTTGGGCAATGTAAGCTTTCTATTTGAAGTGTTTCATAATATATGCCTATACAAGTAAATAAAAAGGACGTAGGATCATATTCTATTCCTTACAAAATACACTAAATTAGAGTTACTTTGGATCTTCTTCTATTGTGAATCGAACTCATTAAAAAAAATCATTTAAAGGCAGCGTTTATCAGGTTTTCGTCAATGAAAGCTATCTGTTTCAAGATTTTTAGATTAGATGCTTCATGAAATGCACAAAACAAGCTATACATATATAATTTATAAAATAAATTAAGTTAACGATATATTGGGTACTCTTCTATTGTGAATCAAAATCATAAAAAAAATTTAAAGTTTAACGGAAGTATTTATCAGATTTGGACAATGCAAGCTTTCTATTTGAAGTGTTTCATAATATATGCCTTAAAAAGTAAATAAAAAGGACGTAGGATCATATTCTATTCCTTATAAAATACACTAAATTAGAGTTACTTTGGATCTTCTTCTATTGTGAATCGAACTCATTAAAAAAATAATTTAAGGGCAGCGTTTATCAGTTTTTCGTCAATGAAAGCTATCTGTTTCAAGATTTTTAGATTAGATGCTTCATGAAATGCACAAAACAAACTATAAATATTTAATTTATAAAATATATTAAATTAACGATATATTGGGTACTCTCCTATTGTGAATCAAAATCATAGAAGAAATTTAAAGTTTAAAGGAAGTGTTTATCGGATTTGGGCAATGCAAGCTTTCGATTTGAAGTGTTTCATAATATATGCCTAAACAAGTAAATAAAAAGGACGTAGGATCATATTCTATTCCTTATAAAATACACTAAATTAGAGTTACTTTGGATCTTCTTCTATTGTGAATCGAACTCATTAAAAAAAAATGATTTAAGGGCAGCGTTTATCAGATTTTCGTCAATGAAAGCTTTCTGTTTCAAGATTTTTAGAATAGATGCTTCGTGAAATACACAAAACAAACTATAAATATTTAATTTATAAAATAAATTAAATTAACGATATATTGGGTACTCTTCTATTGTGAATCAAAATCATAAAAAAAAATAAAAAGTTTAACGGAAGTGTTTATCAGATTTGGGCAATGCAAGATTTCTATTTGAAGTGTTTCATAATATATGCCTATACAAGTAAATAAAAAGGACGTAGGATCATATTCTATTCCTTACAAAATACACTAAATTAGAGTTACTTTGGATCTTCTTCTATTGTGAATCGAACTCATTAAAAAAAATCATTTAAGGGCAGCGTTTATCAGATTTTCGTCAATGAAAGCTTTCTGTTTCAAGATTTTTAGAATAGATGCTTCGTGAAATACACAAAACAAACTATAAATATTTAATTTATAAAATAAGTTAAATTAACGATATATTGGGTACTCTTCTATTGTGAATCAAAATCATAAAAAAGAATAAAAGTTTAACGGAAGTGTTTATCAGATTTGGGCAATGCAAGCTTTCTATTTGAAGTGTTTCATAATATATGCCTATACAAGTAAATAAAAAGGACGTAGGATCATATTCTATTCCTTACAAAATACACTAAATTAGAGTTACTTTGGATCTTCTTCTATTGTGAATCGAACTCATTAAAAAAAATCATTTAAGGGCAGCGTTTATCAGGTTTTCGTCAATGAAAGCTATCTGTTTCAAGATTTTTAGATTAGATACTTCATGAAATGCACAAAACAAACTTTAAATATTTAATTTATAAAATAAATTAATTAACGATATATTGGGTACTCTTCTATTGTGAATCAAAATCATAAAAACAAATTTAAAGTTTAACGGAAGTGTTTATCAGATTTGGACAATGCAAGCTTTCTATTTGAAGTGTTTCATAATATATGCCTAAACAAGTAAATAAAAAGGACGTAGGATCATATTCTATTCCTTATAAAATACACTAAATTAGAGTTACTTTGGATCTTCTTCTATTGTGAATCGAACTCATTAAAAAAAATCATTTAAGGGCAGCGTTTATCAGTTTTTCGTCAATGAAAGCTATCTGTTTCAAGATTTTTAGATTAGATGCTTCATGAAATGCACAAAACAAACTATAAATATTTAATTTATAAAATAATATTAAAATTAACGATATATTGGGTACTCTCCTATTGTGAATCAAAAATCATAAAAGAAATATTAAAGTTTAAAGGAAGTGTTTATCGGATTTGGGCAATGCAAGCTTTCTATTTGAAGTGTTTCATAATATATGCCTAAACAAGTAAATAAAAAGGACGTAGGATCATATTCTATTCCTTATAAAATACACTAAATTAGAGTTACTTTGGATCTTCTTCTATTGTGAATCGAACTCATTAAAAAAAATCATTTAAGGGCAGCGTTTATCAGATTTTCGTCAATGAAAGCTTTCTGTTTCAACATTTTTAGAATAGATGCTTCGTGAAATACACAAAACAAACTATAAATATTTAATTTATAAAATAAATTAAATTAGCGATATATTGGGTACTCTTGTATTGTGAATCAAAATCATAAAAAAAGAATAAAAAGTTTAACGGAAGTGTTTATCAGATTTGGGCAATGTAAGATTTCTATTTGAAGTGTTTCATAATATATGCCTATACAAGTAAATAAAAAGGACGTAGGATCATATTCTATTCCTTACAAAATACACTAAATTAGAGTTACTTTGGATCTTCTTCTATTGTGAATCGAACTCATTAAAAAAAATCATTTAAGGGCAGCGTTTATCAGTTTTTCGTCAATGAAAGCTATCTGTTTCAAGATTTTTAGATTAGATGCTTCATGAAATGCACAAAACAAACTATAAATATTTAATTTATAAAATATATTAAATTAACGATATATTGGGTACTCTCCTATTGTGAATCAAAATCATAGAAGAAATTTAAAGTTTAAAGGAAGTGTTTATCGGATTTGGGCAATGCAAGCTTTCGATTTGAAGTGTTTCATAATATATGCCTAACAAGTAAATAAAAAGGACGTAGGATCATATTCTATTCCTTATAAAATACACTAAATTAGAGTTACTTTGGATCTTCTTCTATTGTGAATCGAACTCATTAAAAAAATCATTTAAGGGCAGCGTTTATCAGATTTTCGTCAATGAAAGCTTTCTGTTTCAAGATTTTTAGATCAGATGCTTCATGAAATGCACAAAACAAACTATAAATATTTAATTTATAAAATAAATTAAATTAACGATATATTGGGTACTCTTCTATTGTGAATCAAAATCATAAAAAAAAATTAAAGTTTAACGGAAGTGTTTATCAGATTTGGACAATGCAAGCTTTCTATTTGAAGTGTTTCATAATATATGCCTTAAAAAGTAAATAAAAAGGACGTAGGATCATATTCTACTCCTTATAAAATACGCTAAATTAGAGTTACTTTGGATCTTCTTCTATTGTGAATCGAACTCATTAAAAAAAATGATTTAAGGGCAGCGTTTATCAGTTTTTCGTCAATGAAAGCTATCTGTTTCAAGATTTTAGATTAGATACTTCGTGAAATGCACAAAACAAACTATGAATATTTAATTTATAAAATAAATTAAATTAACGTTATATTGGGTACTCTTCCATTGCGAATCAAAATCATAAACGGAAGCGTTTATCAGATTTTCGGTCAATGTAGGGTTTCTATATAAAGTTTTTCATATTAGTGTTTATCAGATTATGGTCAATGTAACCTTTCTATTTGAGGTTTTTCAGATTAGATGCTCGTGAAATACACAAAACAAAAGGAGATATGCTTTGTAAAACAAACTAAATTATTGTTATGATGGCTATTTTCTATTGCGGATCGAAAA
>CM051259.1:40719064-40721564 GCA_027921565.1 Artemia sinica | reverse complement strand
CTACGCCCATGTGCTCCTTCATGGTTATTTAGACCTAATGTCTCCTGGATATGTATTTTGCTATCCTGGGTATATTCCTGTAGTTCTTTGAAGGAATCGGGCCAAGTTTTGGGGGCAGGCACCTCTGACAGTAGGTCTTTTAGCCTATCTCTTTTTTTAAATTTTCCAGAACTTCCTACTGTTATTTTCTCTAAAACACTTTAAAAGAGTTTTTTTTTCTTTTATTTTATAATTGTACTTTTTCCTTTTATTTATTTGCTTTTTTAACTTTCTTTATAAATTCCCTTTTTAAGTATATTTAGTACATATATATATTGTCATTATCTAATGTATGTATATTCAGTTCTGAATTTTTCCTGATTTTTCTTGCACAAGCGATAATAGACCCCTTTTTGGCATTGATTAGAAGTTTCCTTAGAAAAATTATAAATCCAAAAGGTCCTTGTGCGCTTATGGTCTCTTACACCCACACGATCTAAACGATTTAAAATATAACGGTACTTGACAAGACTCTGGGTACACACGCGAGAAGTAAAAGTTTCGTTAATGCTAATGAAATAAAAACTTAATATGATGAAAAATTTAATATTTTAGAAACAAATTCGGGGTATGTATTTGCACATTAGGGTTGGGGGGTGGGGGTAAAGCATAGCATATATTAAATATGTAGCCTAACCTAACCTGACCGAACCCAACCTAGGTACCTTTTAGTCCCCCTAAACCCCCAAAAACTAAAGCTTAAATATAGTTTCCGCAGTGAGAAAACCTTTGTTTATGCCTCACAAGGCAGCGAAAACCTGTTTATCAATATTGGCTTTGAGATTTCGATGCGGTCTTTCTTTCGTGTGTACCCAGATTCTAGACAAGTACCAATATAACTTATCAAAAGAGGACAAACGCTTCCGTCAAGCTTTTTCTTATATCTTTTACCAATTCTGCTTCATAAAAGAAAAAGTAGCTAGTGAAGAAAGATAACTTTCCACTGTGAAGAAAACTGGTTTAGAGGGAACCTTTTCTCTGTTCTCAGTTGATGTACAATTTTGATGATATATCTGTGTAATTAATTTAAATAGCTTTTCCGCAAAACAAGTTTTTTAAAGAAAATTATAAAGCACCATTAAACCAAAAATGAGCAGAAATAAAGTCAAGCAATCTTCCAAGCGTAAAACTACCACAAATCCCCATCAATAAATAAATGAAACCCAAAACGAACAAAAATTGCAATAAATAGTCGAGTCAAACTCAAAGCGAGCAAAAATTAATGCGAGTAGGGCTGACAACCCCCATGATTTATCAAGACCAGAACATGATTTGCACTTTACGGAAAAACAAAAAATAAATAAAATACAGTGGATTGTCAGTTTAATTCCATATACATATACTGATATTTATTCCATAAAGTTTTAAACATTTTATTTATTAAAGTCAAAAAGTGAAAACATTCAAAATGCATTTTATTTCAGTAAAGTGTAAATTATGTTCAGTCTTGAGAAGGAATGGGGACCGTCAGCTCTACTGTTGTTAATTTTTGCTCGTTTTGTCTTTGACTGAGTTATCTATTCTAATTTCTGTTCGTTTTTGTTTATTTATTTGTTTATGGTAATTACCATAAACAAATGGTAATTACCATGTTATGGTAGTTTTAATATTGCTTCTTACTTTCAGTTGAAAAACTAGTTTTTATTTATTTATTTGACTCTAAGAGCGGGGGACTAAGGACTTCAAACGCAGTCGTAGAACTATTCTGGATGCTGATTATTTTGAACTTACAGCATCAGCGGCAAACAATGAAGTTGTCCAAAAAGCCCACGAGCCACTATGGATGATTTCCAAACATAGGTTGCGGAGGTGAATGTGAGTAAAAAGTGCCCAGAACTTCGAAACAATTTAGGACTGGGGTAGGGGGCAGGCCCTTCTACGTACATCCTTGGATTGTTTTATTTACATTTAAAATGGAAATGCTCATTACAGTTAAAATCTTGAAGGCATGGATTTATGAGCAATGTATTTGTTAGATTTTTTCCATATTATTTGTCTGTGGATTCTTATAGGGACTCGTCTGACCGACCGTATTTAAAAAAATTAAGCTGTACGAAAAATGTGATTTTATCCCGCTTTCTATGGCTATTAATAAAAAAAAAAAACAAGTTTTTTGTAACTGAAAGTAGGGAGTGACATTAAAACTTAAAACGAACAGAAATTATACCGTATATGAAAGGGGCTGTCCCCTCCTCAACGCCTTGCTCTTTACGCCTAAAGTTTTTTATTGTTTTAAAAAATAAAGTTGTGAGACAGAGTCAAACTTTAGCGTAAAGAGCGAGGCGTTGAGGATGGGACAGCCCCTTTCATATACGGAATAATTTCTGTTCGTTTTAAGTTTTAATGTCACTCCTTACTTTCAGTTAAAAAAACTTGTTTTTTTATTTAATTTTTGAATGTTTTTTAATTAATACAGGTTTTGATTTTCGCTTACCGTACATGAATAATTAAAACAAAATTT
>CM051259.1:40669064-40714064 GCA_027921565.1 Artemia sinica | reverse complement strand
CTATTTCTAGTTCTATTCCGAACCTTTCCTAGTTACCATTCATTAGTCAGCTACGACTGGCTGTTTTTCTCACTAGACAGTTTTTTTTAAACGCGTTTTAAATTTTTGGTTACTACGGGCCATGGTTCATTCCTTACTAGGTTGCCTAAATTTTTATTCACATTTGGTTCCTGTGTGGATATCATTTCTAGTAATTAATTTGAAAAAAACAACTCATAGAAGGTCTTAAAATAGTAAAGAGCAAAACACTTCGTAGTAATTGATTGTCAGTAATTAATCTCTAAAGCAAAGCATGAATATCCTAATATATGATCACTTATGCAGCACTATTTCATTCAGTATCATTGTGAGGAAACCTACATTATCAGATTTTGAGTGTAATTGTATACTATTAATGTGACTTTGCAAGCTGTTGGGCATCTTTACGTATTGCGTATTTCCAAAACTATAAATTTACTATCCTTCCTAGCAAAATGGTTAGCCCCCTAAACTCACAATGAAGGATTGCTGTTCCGAGTCTCGGTGGTGTCTATTGTTTAGTTTGGGGCACGGGTTAGTGGAGTTTTTCTGTGAGACAAACTAATAATCCACAGAGCTCTAAATGACTACCAAGAAGAACCATGGTTGGAGCATCTGCTGCAACCTAGTAAAGAGCGAAGTCTAGCTTATAGTAACCAAAAATTTAAAACGAGCTTAGACAAAAACTGTCAAGTGAGGAAGAGCTGTCATTACAGGCTGATTCAGACGTGATAACTATTATTTCGATTAATCTTAATGGTAAGAGTTTATTATGAAAATAAGTTAATAGGAAATTCGGAAAAATCACCTCTTCAATCCCCTCGAAAATGGTATGATATCGAAATAAAAGCTAAACCATTGGAATCAATATAACTAAAACCCTGTTTAGGAGAATTACAGTCCTAAGGAAAATAAAGTTTTCGTAAGGGAAGTAGTGATGCATCTCTCTTCTCCCTCCTTTTTTGCACATGCCACCAGTGTGGTACTGAAACATCACGTGGAGATGTTTAAGAGCTCATTTGAAAGCTGATTTGGCAAATCTGGTGTCTTTCATAAATAATAAAGATACTATTAAAATAAAATGCAATGTTTGACAATAACTATATTTTCAGATAGAAGATATTATAACACAAGTATTTTTTTACAAGAGATGATACAACGCACACATATTTCGAAAAGTTATTTTTCTGGGATATGATGTTATATTTGATTGATTTCGTCAAATTGTTCCCTTACTAGGTTCTAATTAACAAAAAGCTGACAACTTTTTCTGTGTGTGATAATGCCTGCGGCATGCGCAGTAATCTAGCAAAGGAAAAATACAACAGCAAATTATATTCAAGTGTGGCAGATCATCATTGTCGCAGCGGTAGCTGCTACCTAGCAAAGGATGAAGCGTGATCCATAGTAACTTCATCATGATTGTAGCGGTGTAAGCGGTAGCTTCAACCTAGCAAAGGACGAACCAAGGTCCAAAGTAACCCCCCTCCAAAAAAACGTGTTTAAAAAAACTGGCAAGTGAAAAAATTACCATTTCTATCATATTCAAGAATGGTAACCATTATTTAAATTAGTTTGAATAGTAAAATGTTATTTTGAAACCAAATTTAAGGTAATCTCAAAAATAGCCTACCCCCCCCCCCAAAAAAAAAGGTATTGGATCGAAACAAAAAAATACACCATTGGAATCGGAATGGCCGAGAATGGTAATCAGAAAACTTACAGTCTTCTGGCTTGAAGAATAAGGAATTTTTTTCCCATGAGTAGGACTGATGTGTTCTCTTTTTTTCTTATTTTTTTTCTCCACTGCTAGCAGGGCACTGGAACATCATAGAGAGCTGTTTAAGGGCTCATTTTAAATGAAATTTCTATATTAGGGCCTTTTATAATTAACAAAAACAATTTTTGAAATAAAATCCGTTTTTTGGGGAAAAAACTGCATCTTCGTATACAACATGATGAATGACGTCATAGTCGCAGGTAACAACCACAATTAATTGCATAGTAAACTACATGATGATGTTAGTTGCAACTGGGGTTTGCTCTTTACCATATCCAGCTAAGAAAAAAGCCAAAGGCTTTTTCCTGTGTGTGATATATAATCATGGTTGCAGAAGAATGATGGTTAAAGAGCATTCCCTTAATAGTACAGGAATAATAAGGTTTGATCAGGAACAAATTGATAAAGTCATGCTTTCTTCACTATCCAGACCAGAAAAAATCGCTTTCTGAGATACTTCAAGATCTTTTTAAATACCCATCCTCCCCAGCCTTCCTCAAAAACCTTGCTCTTCGCAGACATTTGAGGTCAAAATCCATTCACTTTCAACACCATAAAAAACGACGTGGTAAAAATTATTTGTAATAAAACGTAAGAAAATTGCACATCTGATTGATCAAAGGAACGAAAATCACAGGGAAAATTAAACCACAGGCTTAAAGCTCCTCCTCAGAAAATTCAACATCTTGACACTTCGCGTTGTTGCACGAAACTCCTCTACATACTCGACAAGCTATGGTGCATTCCAGGCCATTTTTCTTTCAGGAGCATCTCTCACTGTCACAACCATCAGCTCGGCAAGGACACTTCACTGTCTTTAGAAGATGAGGAGGAGCAGCGGGGAGATATGTCACTTTTGGCTCTAAAACTTCGTTGCCTTGAAGATTCCATCCCCAGCTTAGGGGGTCAACCGTGTTCCTTAGCCAAATCTGAACCTGGCTGTAGACTCGGAACGAATGATACTTCGCTTCCATCATAGTCGGAGGCAGCTCTTGTGGGTGTACGAATGAGGTGGCAGTATTGACTTTCTTCAGGAAAACTTGGTTCCTGGCAGTGTCAAGACTTGGCAGATCTTGGCAATTGTAGAGTATAAGCAAAGCTTTCTCTCCAGCTGCACCTATCTCATCATGAGATGCAGATTTTTTGGTAAACAGGGTACCGGCGTCCCTGAAACTCGAGCTGGATAACAATAGCTGAAGATATTTTCTCCTTCTGATCCTAGCTTGTCTTTTATCTGATAAACATCCCAGGCTGAGCATTCACTTCCGAATTTTGCTTCCGGCGAGAAGTAAACTCGATTTGAACTCGTGTCTACATGACAGATGAGGAGGACGAGAACATCCGTGTCATCAGCAACCGCAATGGTGTTGCTATGGAGTGCAGTTTCCGTAGCCTTCTTCACTATGTATCGACCAGCATCTCCTTCAGAGTTGTATATATCGCAACCGCTGGCTACCAAAGGGTTTCCAAGAATCTTCAGAAAACGCGATTTGTTCTCCTTGCATGAAAGAAACTCCTCTTTCTTCATACAAAGATTCATGTCTTCAGTAAATAAAACTTCGCGGCCGACAGATCCAGCTCGACGCAAATGGGTTGCATCTTTGATTGACAGACCGCCGTCGCATCCGTCGAAGACGACAACTGCACGGGGATACTTTTTTTTGACGTAATGAATGTACGAAGACATGATAGCCTTGTATGTGGAAGCGACCTTCCACGGGATCTGATAATGAAGGGCGCCCCCGTCTAAGACGAAGCTGGTAATTCCCACCGGTCTTGGGGACTGAGCATCAAACCCACATGACGGATAGACTGCTTTTGCTAGCTCGGGCTTGTTGGCCTTTCGCATGAATCCATTTCTTTTGAAAAGAGCAGGAGGAATGGTACAGAGCTCAAACTTGAAATAATCTTCCTTGAGACTAGGACCTTTGGACAATGATAATGAACCTCTGAAAAAGTAGCGCCGGGTCGATGTGCGTCACCTCAAAAGAGCTCGATTTTTTTGTGGTCCTCAGAGTCACTTGGTCTTTCTTTTAAAGACGTGTTCCTTCAAGGTCTTTTCTGACACCTTGTCTAAGATTTTCTTCCAAGCAGATTCAGCTTCGTCAACATTCACGCCTGGATATGAAGTTACTCCATTTGCAGCGTTTCTCAGTTTGTACATTGCCTTTAAGTGGGGATGACACTTCGAAGAAATCAACAACTTCGCGGTATCTTCACAGTCACGGGTTTGTCTGTTCAGACTCAAGTCACGATGCTGTTCGCTTTAGAGTAGCCGATATTCGTCAGGTTCTGCACCAACAGGTTGACCTCAAGACACGCCGGCCTCGATAGGACCAAATCGTTCTCTGTTCTTCAGTCACGACACCACCACCAGTGAGTCCTCCCGATGTCTTAAGGCTTTGCATATACTCTTGTTCAATAACTAAGTCTGCTGAAAGGTCGGGCCCAGCGCCAATCTTACCTTCTAATCGGGTGTCCATGCTCACTGAACATCTGAAACATTTTTGGGTGACGACTGGTAAGTTTAGTCATCTCTTGGATGTAAAACCAGACAGATTTCACATAAAGGTTGTGCCCAGATGCGGCTAGGTAGGGAAAAATTTCTGCTTCAACCTGAAAATGCAGGTCCTCAGAGCAGCCGATGGCAAGGACTTTGAATGACACTTTAGTACCAACAAACAGCTCCTCCAGAAGGACCTTGAGGCTATAAGTTAAGGAGTCTTCAATTTCCTGTTCAGATGAAAGTTCCTGCGCCGTAGCGTACGATTCCTTCTGTGCCGGTAATCCTTTAATGTCACTCTATATCATTTTCGCTGCTGCTTTAATGAGCTTTAGTTTTTCACTTTCTTCATCATTTCCTTTGTCTAGGTAATAGAAATCGTTCAGTATCTCGGATGCCTTTTCTCTAAATATACTACATCGGCCTTGCCATCAATAGTGGCGAAAACTAGTTGATCTCTGAAGTACTCGATGAGCTTCCTTGTCATGTACTTATTACAACAGGGTTCAACGTTGGCGTCCGTCCAGGTTACTCGTCCATATTACTGAATAGATCGTTATTTGTCATTTGTTCTTCATCGTTTTCTTCGTAAAAAAGCAGCCATCGTTTTCTTCGAAAAAAAGCTTCCTGCTTTATATGGTCATCCGGTCTCCACTTTTTGGATCTTTTTTTCTCCGGCTCTGCAACCATTAGGATCTCACCAAATTCACGTGTTTTGAACCTTGCAGGAATGCCTCTGTTACCACGAAACATAGAAGCACAGGCTGTGTGGTAAATGGCATCTACATTATGGAGGTCTGACATAGCACATATTCGACGATAGACGTTGTTTGACCATTCGTCCTCGCGGCTTTGTAGACGGCCTACATTTTTCTTCAAAGTCTTGACTTTTTACCGTGTACCACTCATGACCCTTCCTATGAGTGACTCGTAGGTCTATCTTTGTCCCAAAAAAACAAGCAACACTCTCGAAAGTAAAGCTGGGGGTTCTGGACCATAGTAACACTTTGTTGGCTTTCGTCTTTTCTAGTGCAGCCTGCCGTTTTTCATTCTCTACTTTCGACAAACCTCTCTTGTCAGTGAAGGCTTTACGGTAGGCAACATGCACTCACCCTCCTGGCTGAAGACAAACATCAACACATCTATTTTCACTTGCTTCATTGATTGCTTTGGCTCCATTCTCGGTCAATACCACTGCTTTGGCTATGTCAATTGGGCTTTCACAGAAAGGGCATAAACGTCCGGGGGTCCTCCATCTGTAAGAAAAAATACTGTAAGTTGTCTTGCAAAGATTCGTTAACAGGAAGAGCAGTGCTACATGAGTCTTATATGTGCCATATCTCTCCGATCATTAGAATAAAACCCATTGTTAGTTGTGTCAAATTGGCCCGTTTTGTTCAAACCTCGTTGAGACATGAAACAAGGTTTAGTATAATCAGCGCTAGTTTTGTGTAATCATAAAAGCATAGGGAAACATAATTGGTTGGTTTATTTGTACTAGTTATATTAATATATATTAAATGGGTTGTGAAGTAATAATTTTGTCCGTTTTAAGTTTCAACTTCGCTCTTACTTCCTTGGAAAAACCTTGTTTTTTAAAATTAATACGCTTTAAAAGCAGGGAAATGTATCTTTCAACTGCTTATACCTGCACCAGTAAATGGCACTGGTAAGGAAAACGGTCTATGTAGGGGAGTATGCAGGGAAGAATTTTTTGTTGATGCAGGCCCATGTCCTGATTAAGGCTATGTAATTCTATGTAATACCCTAGCATTTATATCAATAAACTACAAACCTGAATGAGATTCTTTGTACGATCTGGGGCTGAGATAACTTTCTATTGCATAAGACTTCAGCTCGGTTGCCACAACATGGCGTTGAGAACGTGTGTAAATGTAATCACGCTAGCTTGAAAAGATCTGGATGTATACTGGAATTATTTGAAAAAAAACTACGTTTTCTAAAGAGTTAAAGAGGCTGAGTTACAAGGTCGAACCTTAAAACGTACAGGGATTAGGAGGCACAGTTGGGGGGCTACCACCCCCCAAACCCCCCGCTTTCGCAGCCTTTAAATATAAAAAAAAATTTCTTTAAACTGAAAGTAAGGAGCGACATTAAAACTTAAAAAGAACAGAAATTATTCCGTATATGAAAGAGGCTGTGCCCTCCTCAACGCCTCGCTCTTTACGCTAAAGTTTGACTTTCTCACAACTCTTTTTTTAAACAATAAAAACTTTAGCGTAAAGAGCGAGGCGTTGAGGAGGGCACAGCCTCTTTCATATACGGAATAATTTCTGTTCTTTTTAAGTTTTAATGTCGCTCCTTACTTTCAGTTTAAAGAAATTTTTTTTTATATTTAAAGGCTGCGAAAGCGGGGGGTTTGGGGGGTGGTAGCCCCCAACTGTGCCTCCTAATCCCTGTACGTTTTAAGGTTCGACCTTGTAACTCAGCCTCTTTAACTCTTTAGAAAACGTAGTTTTTTTCAAATAATTTCTGCACGTTTTTTGTACAGTTTATTACTTATTATTGCTTGACTAACTGTTAGCTGATCGTGTCAGGAGTTAAAGTTGGGGGGCTTCCGCCCCCCAAACCCCCCGCTCTTGAACATTCTTGTGTTAAGGCTTTTAATTCCTGAATACTCAAATCACGTCGTACAGGGTGCCTCCTAATCCCTGTACGTTTTAAGGTTCGAACTTGTGACTCAGCCTCTTTAACAGCCCCCCAACTGTGCCTCCTAATCCCTGTACGTTTTAAGGGTCGACCTTGTAACTCAGCCTCTTTAACTCTTTAGAAAACGTAATTTTTTTCAAATAATTTAAAAAAGAAACTGAGTTTCTTTTCAAAGTATATAAAAAAGTTGCTCTGATGGTGAATCGAACCCGAGTTTTCCGCGTGAAAGTCTGAAGTCTCAGCCGCTGGACTATACAAACACAATAGTAATTGTTGTTTAGCAAATAGAAGGTATTTTCGACGCAAGCAAATTCCCAAAAATCTTGATATGTGGTTTTTGGAAAACAGGGAAGGAGTGATCAGATTGAGCTGAAATTTCGACGATAAGCTCCCAGGCCCCAGGAAAGCTTATCCTCTAAATTTCAGCCCGATCAGACAACGTTAAAGGGGGGGTTGTGGAGGGAAAAATTAACATGGGCTAATATAGGAAAACGAGGTTTTTCGTAAATGTAAATTCGGGGGATAATTTTTTCGGTCTGAAAATATCAAAAGGCCCTAACAGGTCGAATTCTGCTTCGAATGAGTCCTCATTCAACCGGATCCGTTGCCAACTGTGGCCTGTAGGCGTGGCTAACAAAAAAAAAAAGAGATGAATTTTAAGTGGCTATATTTGGTTTTTGAAAACAGGGAAGGAGTGATCGGATTGAGCTGAAATTTCGAGGATAAGCTCCCGGGCCCTAGGAAAGCTTAACCTCTAAATTTCAGCCCAATCGGACAACGTTAAAGGGGGGCTGTGGTGGGAGGGTCCAAACTTCCGGCCCAGTTTACCCCATGAAGATAAAGTCGGAGGAGGATGAAATTTTGCAAGTTTCTTAGTTTGAGCTTGGGCTACAAAATGCAATTACCGCCGTCTCTCTGCGACCTCTAGGACCTGAAATCGCTTAACATTGTGGTGGGTCGCCTCTTTATAGAGGCACAAGTGTGCCTCCTTGAAAAAGACAAACGAACGGACAAAAAGAATCACAGTTTATATAATTATCCAGTAAGTTTATCGCAGATCATTTCTGGTCTTCATTCTCGGTACGAACAAAAAGCTCCTCCCACTTCTTTCTGCATTAGCGGGTTAGTCTGTTTCCGATTGTTTCCAACAAAGTGCATTATTCGTAATAGCGGGTTTCCACTTGTTTCCGATTAGATCACAGTCTGACTTGTCTACCCGTGAAAAGATCTGATTCCGCTTATGTTTCAATCTGCAAAAACGTTCTCTGGAGCACTCGCACCTTGGTCCGGGTTTTTATAATGGGTGAGATAGGGAAAGATCATACTGGATAATTATATAAACTGTGAAAAAAATACACAAAAAGATATCATGGATATCAGTTAGTTTTTTTGCCAAAAATAGTGAATTTTGTTATTTTTTACTAAAAATAGATTTTTTTTCATTTTATTGACATTATAGAAAAACTAACGTCAGAAACGGTTTCAGCTCTCAATTCTGATACAGATAGACATATCAACCACTCATTTCGTGACACTTCATTTTTCATGAAAAATAAAAATTATTGTAACAAAAATAGTGAAAAAAACAAATTTCGCAACGAGTTAGAGATTAGGATTCTGGATATGTATGTTCAGCGATTTTTTCTGCTCTGGATGGTGAAGAAAGCATTACTTTATCAATTAGATCCTGGTTCGGGCATTTTTTTCAGCATTATTGCTGTACTATAACGAGAGAAAAGTTTTCTGACCCAAACTGTTTGTTTGAAGGATGCTTAACAGAAAAAAAAAAGCAAATCATAACTCAATAGAAAAGAAAGTGTCTCTGCTGGTTGAACAATTTGAAAAACTTGGCCAAAAAAGGCCAATGACAGAATTAGACAGTGTTTCGGAAATATATCTTATGCAGTAAAACAACCGAAGAATAAGGTTGAAGCAAAACTAAATAAACAGTTTCAATATGTTGGGGAGCCTGGCAACATTCAAACAGTTTGTTGGATGACCCCATGGAAAAAAGAGAAAGTAACTTAGCTGTATCATGGTTATGATGGTAAAGAGCCCTCGCTTAACAAGAAAACAATTTGTGACCCAATGTGTTGTTTGTCTCTTAGTAGTAATTTAAAGAAAAACTTTCCTACAAACGAAGATTTTTAAAGAAAAGTAGAGCTATCTTAAACTAAAAATGAGTAGATAATTTTCCAACCGTACAACTGCCATAAATCAGGACCAATAAATAAATGAAACCCAAAAATGAACAGAAATTACAATAAATAACCGATGTCAAACTCAAAACGAGCAGAAATCAAGAACGGAAGGCTGAACCCCCCCCCTGGTCTTCTAAAGACCAGAAACATAATTTACACTTTATCGAAAACAATAATTATTTAGTGTAGTTTTTATTTCTCTGGCAACATTCAAACAGTTTGTTGGATGACCCCATGGAAAAAAGAGAAAGTAACTTAGCTGTGTCATGGTTATGATGGTAAAGAGCCCTCGCTTAACAAGAAAACAATTTGTGACCCAATGTGTTTGTTTGTCTCCTAGTAGTAATTTAAAGAAAAACTTTCCTACAAACGAAGATTTTTAAAGAAAAGTAGAGCTACCTTAAATTAAAAATGAGTAGATAATTTTCCAACCGTACAACTGCCATAAATCAGCACCAATAAATAAATGAAACCCAAAAATGAACAGAAATATAATAAATAACCGAGTCAAACTCAAAACGAGCAGAAATCAAGAACGGAAGGCTGAACCCCCCCCCCCCTACGTGTCTTCTAAAGACCAGACATAATTTACACTTTATCTAAAACAATAATTATTTAGTGTAGTTTTTATTTCTCAAAATATCAAAAAAAGAAGCCAAAATCACCATCATAACCAAGATTACTTAAAAAACAAATGAATGTGGATTGATAGGCTAATATATGCACTAATGTTCATTCAGCTATGATCATTTCATGAGGAGTGCGAAAAAATAAATTTTTCATCAACCAAGATATTGTTTGCTTGTTAGGTAGTTTGTTAGTTCGAATTTTTCTTATCTTGGACTATATTTATGCCTTTTGTTTTCATACACAATCTTGGCATCAAACAATGCCAAGAAAAGTGGATTGTTCATCAGCTAAAATTCTTTCCAAAATCCTTTGACAGATCCCCCAACGAAAAGTATTTCTTAAGTTTTTTCCTTGGTTGGCACAATTCCTTAACTTCTTATGACACTCGGTGGTAACAAAAAGACCTGTAATAAAGTTTGCAGTTCTAATCAATCTTATGCGGCTAAATAAACTTGGTTGAATACAGAGGGCTACTAGTCACCTTACCTGAGTAATGTGAGGAAAGTAGTAGTAACAATAATAGTAATAGTAGTAGCAGTATTTGTGGTAGTAGCAGCAGTAGCAGTAGTATAGTGGTAATAGTAGTAGTGGTAGTCGTAGTAGAAGTAGTAGTAGTTGTAGTAGTAGGAGTAGTAGCACCAGTAGATAGTAGAAGTTGTAGTACCAGCAGTAGTACTATAAGCCCGGTGTACTTTGGCTACTTCAACATCTCCTCAACATAGCCTGAAAATCTTTTCAGGATTCCAGTGATTTGAAGATCCTAAAGTGGCACCAATTTTCCTGAACTGCCATTGGTAGATTTTTCAACTGTTTAAAGTCGTCATTGATTCGGCTTATCACATTCTCTGATAAGGAAACGAGCTCATACTGGAAGACAACTGTATGAAAGAAATAACTATCACATATTAATGTAAACCTCTACTGAAAAAGAGCAGACCAAGGAGAAAAAAAAGGCAAACTTTGTATTAGAAGCACCAGAGACGGGTTCATGGCAGTTGTAATTTAATAGTCATTTCACCGCCAAATCTCTTTTAGTGATTTAGAGCATACCCTAACTTTCATTATTTTACATAACAATTGCTGATCATGATGATGACTATTCTTTCTTATTCATGATATATTTTCATTATTTGAATTCTTGTGAAAGGAAGAAGATTCACATGGATGATGCACGTGGAAAACAATGGGAAAATTTGAAATTAAACTTCTGAAGTTTCGAAAGGGAATTGGTGACAGAAATGATTACTGGCAGCAGAATTGAAAAGTATGTTATTAACGAATTTGTTTTCATTCAAAGCCAATCTAGAAATCTACCGGCCTCATTGGAAGCTCTAAGCCCACTTGCCTAGATAATATAGACTAGGATATGAGTTAATTTTATAAGGGGCCTCTAATATGCCCTTTTACCAAAAAGAAACAGCTTCTACGGAAGAGTAGAGATTATGCTTGTAGGCCAGGTTAGTAGTTTTATCATCAGCATCCAAAAGTTAAAAACTCAAGGCTGCATAGGTTCCCTGTTTACCAAATACATTAACAAAAAGGCGTAAATAAGGTAACAGCCATTTTTGCTTGTCATACTAGCTGATGACTAGAAATTTATATACCTAACCCTACCTAGTTAGGCTTTGAATATGGTTATGTTTTTAGCATTAGTAGCAGAATTTTGACCTCGATCCTTTTGATGTAAAGCTCGCGGCCACTCTTTCTGAGATGTTTCTTCGATTTTGTTCTTTAATACTTAGTATGTTTTAGGATATGAATTAATTTTATAAGGGGCCTCTAATATACCCTTTTACAAAAAGAAACAGCTTCTACGGAAGAGTAGAGATTATTGCTTGTAGGCCAGGTTAGTAGTTTTATCATCAGCATCCAAAGTTAAAAACTCAAGGCTGCATAGGTCCCTGTTTACCAAATACATTAACAAAAAGGCGTAAATAAGGTAACAGCCATTTTTGCTTGTCATACTAGCTGATGACTAGAAATTTATATACCTAACCCTACCTAGTTAGGCTTTGAATATGGTTATGTTTTTAGCATTAGTAGCAGAATTTTGACCTCGATCCTTTTGATGTAAAGCTCGCGGCCACTCTTTCTGAGATGTTTCTTTCGATTTTGTTCTTTAATACTTAGTATGTGTTAGGATATGAATTAATTTTTATAAGGGGCCTCTAATATACCCCTTTTACAAAAAGAAACAGCTTCTACGGAAGAGCTAGAGATTATTGCTTGTAAGGCCAGGTAGTAGTTTTATCATCAGCATCCAAAGTTAAAAACTCAAGGCTGCATAGGTCCCTGTTTACCAATACATTAACAAAAGGCTGTAAATAAGGTAACAGCCATTTTGCTTGTCATACTAGCTGATGACTAGAATTTATATACCTAACCCTACCTAGTTAGGCTTTGAATAATGGTTATGTTTTTAGCATTAGTAGCAGAATTTTGACCTCGATCCTTTTGATGTAAAGCTCGCGGCCACTCTTTCTGAGATGTTTCTTCGATTTTGTTCTTTAATACTTAGTATGTTTTAGGATATGAATTAATTTTATAAGGGGCCTCTAATATACCCTTTTACCAAAAAGAAACAGCTTCTACGGAAGAGTAGAGATTATTGCTTGTAGGCCAGGTTAGTAGTTTTATCATCAGCATCCAAAGTTAAAAACTCAAGGCTGCATAGGTCCCTGTTTACCAAATACATTACAAAAAGGCGTAAATAAGGTAACAGCCATTTTTGCTTGTCATTACTAGCTGATGACTAGAATTTATATTACCTAACCCTACTAGTTAGGCTGTGGAATATGGTTATGTTTTTTAGCATTAGTAGCAGAATTTTGACCTCGATCCTTTTGATGTAAAGCTCGCGGCCACTCTTTCTGAGATGTTTCTTCGATTTTGTTCTTTAATACTTAGTATGTTTTAGGATATGAATTAATTTTATAAGGGGCCTCTAATATACCCTTTTACCAAAAAGAAACAGCTTCTACGGAAGAGTAGAGATTATTGCTTGTAGGCCAGGTTAGTAGTTTTATCATCAGCATCCAAAGTAAAAACTCAAGGCTGCATAGGTCCCTGTTTACCAAATACATTAACAAAAAGGCGTAAATAAGGTAACAGCCATTTTTGCTTGTCATACAGTGATGACTAGAAATTTATATACCTAACCCTACCTAGTTAGGCTTTGAATATGGTTATGTTTTTAGCATTAGTAGCAGAATTTTGACCTCGATCCTTTTGATGTAAAGCTCGCGGCCACTCTTTCTGAGATGTTTCTTCGATTTTGTTCTTTAATACTTAGTATGTTTTAGGAATATTGAATTAATTTTATAAGGGGCCTCTAATATACCCTTTTACCAAAAAAGAAACAGCTTCTACGGAAGAGTAGAGATTATTGCTTGTAGGCCAGGTTAGTAGTTTTATCATCAGCATCCAAAGTTTAAAAACTCAAGGCTGCATAGGTCCCTGTTACCAAACTACATTAACAAAAAGGCGTAAATAAGGTAACAGCCATTTTTGCTTGTCATACTAGCTGATGACTATGAAAATTTATATACCTAACCCTACCTAGTTAGGCTTTGAATATGGTTATGTTTTTTAGCATTAGTAGCAGAATTTTGACCTCGATCCTTTTGATGTAAAGCTCGCGGCCACTCTTCTGAGATGTTTCTTCGATTTTGTTCTCTTAATACTTAGTATGTTTTAGGATATGAATTAATTTTATAAGGGGCCTCTAATATACCCTTTACCAAAAAGAAACAGCTTCTACGGAAGAGTAGAGATTATGCTTGTAGGCCAGGTTAGTAGTTTTATCATCAGCATCCCAAAGTCAAAAAATCAAGGCTGCATAGGTCCCTGTTTACCAAATACATTAACACAAAAGGCGTAAATAAGGTAACAGCCATTTTTGCTTGTCATACATAGCTGATGACTAGAAATTTATATACCTAACCTACCTAGTTAGGCTTTGAATATGGTTATGTTTTTAGCATTAGTAGCAGAATTTTGACCTCGATCCTTTTGATGTAAAGCTCGCGGCCACTTCTTTCTGAGATGTTTCTTCTGATTTTGTTCTTTAATCTTAGTATGTTTTAGGATATGAATTAATTTTATAAGGGCCATCTAATATACCCTTCTTACCAAAAGAGAAACAGCTTCTACGGAAGAGTAGAGATTATTGCTTGTAGGCCAGGTTAGTAGTTTTATCATCAGCATCCAAAGTTAAAAACTCAAGGCTGCATAGGTCCCTGTTTACCAAATACATTAAACAAAAAGGCGTGAAATAAGGTAACAGCCATTTTTGCTTGTCATACTAGCTGATGAACTAGAAATTTATCTACCTAACCCTACCTAGTTAGGCTTTGAATATGGTTATGTTTTTAGCATTAGTAGCAGAATTTTGACCTCCGATCCTTTTGATGTAAAGCTCGCGGTGCCACTCTTTCTGAGATGTTCTTCGATTTGTTCTTTAATACTTAGTATGTTTTAGGATATGAATAATTTTATAAGGGGCCTCTAATATACCCTTTTACCAAAAAGAAACAGCTTCTACGGAAGAGTAGAGATTATAGCTTGTAGGCCAGGTTAGTAGTTTTATCATCAGCATCCAAAGTTAAAAACTCAAGGCTGCATAGGTCCCTGTTTACAAAATACATTAAACAAAAAGGCGTAAATAAGGTAACAGCCATTTTTGGCTTGTCATTACTAAGCTGATGACTAGAAATTTATACCTACCCTACCTAGTTAGGCTTGAATATGGTTATTGTTTTTTTAGCATTAGTAGCAGAATTTTGACCTCGATCCTTTTGATGTAAAGCTCGCGGCCACTCTTTCTGAGATGTTCTTCGATATTTAGTTCTTTAATACTTAGTAGTGTTTAGGATATGAATTAATTTTATAAGGGGCCTCTATATATACCCTTTTAGCCAAAAAGAAACAGCTTCTACGGAAGAGTAGAGACTTATTGCTTGTAGGCCAGGTTAGTAGTTTTATCATCCAGTCATCCAAAGTTAAAAAACTCAAGGCTGCATAGGTCCCTGTTTACCAATACATTAACAAAAAGGCGTAAATAGGTAACAGCCATTTTGCTTGTCATACTAGCTGATGACTAGAAATTTATATACCTAACCCTACCTAGTTAGGCTTTGAATATGGTTATGTTTTTAGCATTAGTAGCAGAATTTTGACCTCGATCCCTTTTGATGTAAAGCTCGCGGCCACTCTTTCTGAGATGTTTCTTCGATTTTGTTCTTTAATACTTAGTATGTTTTAGGATATGAATTAATTTTATAAGGGGCCTCTAATATACCCTTTTACCAAAAAGAAACAGCTTCTACGGGAAGAGTAGAGATTATTGCTTGTAGGGCCAGGTTAGTAGTATTTATCATCAGCATCCAAAGTTAAAAACTCAAGGCTGCATAGGTCCCTGTTTATACATTAAAGTGATTAGTGCTATGTACGAGAATAACACTGCTGCGGTTAAGGTAGGAAATGAGGTTAGCAGCTGGGTTTGTATTAATCAGGAGTTAAGCAGGGCTGTGTTTCTATCCCCCTTTATATGGATTATTTTGATGGACTTTGTTTTAAGGAGCACAGGGAAGGCAATGGGAGACCACGGAATCAAATGGAGAGGAAAAAGTCTCCTGGGCTTGGATTATGCTGATGATTTAAGCATCCTAGATGAAAGTAGTGAGCAAAATGAATGAAGTTTTAGAGGTTTTGCGAGTTCAGGGTGCTAGAATTGGTTTGAAAATTAATGTTAGGAAGACTAAGTCACTAAGGCTAGGAATAAGTGAAGATGAAAAGGTGACGTTGGGTAATGAAAAGATTGATCAGGTAGGCAGCTTCACTTACCTTGGTAGTATTATTAGTAAAGATGGTGGGAGCAGTGAAGATGTTAAAAATAGAATAGCCAAGGCTCAGGGTGTTTTTCACAGTTAAGAAAAAGTCTGGAAAAATAGGAAGATAAGTCTGCTAACCAAGATTAGAATATTAGAAGCTACAGTGATGACAGTGGTCAAATATGGCTCTGAAGCAGGACGCTCCGAAAAGCGGATGAAGATTTTCTAGATGTTTTCCAGAGAAATAGCTAAGGATTGTTCTTGGGTACCCGGCTGACTGACCTTATTTCAAACAATAGGCTATACGAAAAATGTGGTTCAATACCGCTCTCTAGGGCTATAATGAAGAAGGGTTGAGGTGGCTAGGGCACGTGTGCGGATGAAGGATGACAGATTGCCGAAGATTGTTCTTTTCGGCACAACCATCTAGGGTTAAACGGAAAAGCAGGTCGTCCTGTATGGGGTGGGAGGACGTCATAAAGAAAGATTTAAAGGAAATGGAGGAACTTCGTCGGGCGGGTGTAAAAGGGAGGCTTTGAATAGATTGGGGTGGAGGAGGATCGTGCGTAGCTGTTGTTGGCCTCAGGCGGCTTTGTGCTGCGGTGAGTTGTTAGGTCGTTAGTAGTAGTTTTATGTCTTAGGGAATTTGGATCTTTCTGATTTGCTTGTTTTGATAAGCAACAATTGGCATCTGCGGAAAAAAAACCTTGTGTTTCAATAGTATTGTAAATCAGAATTAGCCTTGCTCGTTTCAGAAGTTGCAGCTAAAACATAATAAAAATCACCAGTTGTATATTAAAATCGCTATTATTCCTTGATAAGATCTCCACAATTACCAAAAAATGAATAGGAAACAATATTAAATTTTACGACAAATCACTACTAAAGGTGGCAAAGCTGGGAATATTTCTTTCGGGATAGACGGGTGGATTGGGGAGGGCACAAGACCACGGAATGATCTTGCATCGTGCCAATGATCTTGTTCGTTCTAGCAACATTGATTGTGGTTTACGCCCATATTCTTAACAAAAGATTATCTCTCTGTAAGAGGCAAAGATCCAGCAAGCTGGAAGACGGAAATATATCTTTGGTAGCTTTAAAATTATATTTACTTCTATTGTTTTTTGTGGGGTAATGAGATTTCTTGAGGTCCCCCCCCCCTCTTTTGTGTCAATATCTATCTCACTCTAACTTCACCGGATAGTATTCTTCCTTGTCCCTTATAAAATATTAAATAAAAAAAAAACAATTTTTTTTTAAACCGAAAGTAAGGAGCGACATTAAAACTTAAAAACGAACATAAATTATTTCGTATATGAAAAGGGCTGCCCCCTCCTCAACGTCTCGCTCTTTACGCTAAAGTTAGGTTCTTTCTCACAACTTTTATTTAAACAATAAAAAACTTTAGCGTAAAGAGCGAGGCGTTGAGGAGGGGACAGCCCTTTTCATATACGGAATAATTTCTGTTCGTTTAAGTTTAATGTCGCTCCTTACTTTCAGTTAAAAAAACTTGCTTTTTTTGTATTTAAGTTTCGATACGTTTTTGAATTAATGGAGGTTTCTAATTTGGCTCACCGTACATGAATAATTAAAAAAAAATTTGTATGTTCTTTTACTTTTATTTGGTTAAACGGCTTCTCAAAAGTTGTTTAATTTTATTTGCGAACGTTTTATGTAGTAATAAATACACGTAAATTACGAATTAAATACATAAGGGGACTTCTATATTCATATATTTTTAATAGTATATTAGGGGTTCGCCCACTAGTCAATACCTCACTCTTTACGCAAAGTTCGAATTTTGTTCCAATTCCTTAAAAATTACCCCTTAATCACAAAAGGCTCGTAATTAGAATAAATAGCTCTTATGAAAGTACTAAAAAATCTTTGGCTTAAAGAGCGAGATATTGACTAGGGGCGGACCCAACCATACGTAATAATTCTGTTCGTTTAAGTTATGATGTTGCTCCTTTCTTCAGTGAAAAACTTTTTATTTATTTAATTTCTGAGGGTTTTTTTAAATAATGTGGGAATCCGGCGCCCCCTTGATAGTAAATGTCCCTCCCCCATGAAAAATTTGCCTTCCATGGAAGGATACTCCCACAAAACTACCGACCACCCCCCCCCCCCACACACACAACCAGAAAAATCTCCCCCTGAAAACGTCTATATACTTCCAATAACCAATGCTACATGGTAAACATTGGGTAAAGTCCATAACTTTCAGCCCTTCCCCCGGGGACTGTGGGGGATTAAGTCATCCTAAAAAATATAGTTACTATATTTTCAACCAGGCTAACAAAATGGCTATCTCAAAATTTTGATCGGGTGAATTTGGGAAAAAAAATATGAGCGTGGATGGGGCCTGTTGCCCTCCATTTTTTTGTTACTTAAGAAGGGCACATAGAACTTTTAATTTCCGTTCGAATGAGATTCCCTCACGATATTCTAGAATCACTGGGTTGATACGATCACCCTTGGGAAAAAAACGAACAAATAAACACGCATTTGTGAGCTTTCTTCTGGCAAAAAACACAAAATTCCACATTTTTGCAGATAGGAGCTTGAAACCCCTACAGTAGGGTTCTCTGATACGCTAAATCTGATGGTGTGATTTTCATTAAGGTTCTATGACTTGTAGGGGACGTTTCGCCCATTTTTCGAAAAGCGGGCCAATTTTCTCAGGCGCGTAACTTTTGGTGGGTTAGACTAAACTTGATGGAACTTATATATTTGAAATCATCATTAAAATCTGATTCTTTGGATGTATCTATTGGTATCAAAATTCCGTTTTTACAGTTTCGGTTACTATTGAGCCTGGTCGCTCCTTACTTACAGTTCATTACCACGAACTATTTGATTTCAAGACGATCTGCATGCTTGGGGTATATATAACTAAATAAAGTATAAAATCCTTACACTTAATAAGATAAAAAGATTTACTAGTATTATTTACCTATTAAAGAGCAAAACATTGCGTCGAGTTATTATGACGCTGCGCATGTCTTAGTCGGGTACTTTTACCTTTTTTTATTTATTTGAATTTTTTTCAGCCACTGATGGCCTAATTGCATTGGAGTTGTTAATGATAAAAAATCTTTCTAATCGCATTGAATAAGTGTTATTAATAGGCCAATTAAAGACAAATTAAGCATTCAACAGAATTTCCAGAACTACTCTTCTATATGTCGCCTTGGTGTTTTTCTAGTCCAACTATACTTAGGGACCTAGCTAATCTTGGGCCAAGTAATCGATCCCTTTTTTATCTGTCATCTGTATACCCACTATATATTTTCGGGCGTGGCCAGGATAAGGAGGGATCTGGGGGGGGAAATGTACCAAGGCTTCTAAAACTTGTAGAGACTCTGAAAAAAGAGGAGAAATGTCCACTAAGATGACAAGATCTTGGATCGTTTTTGGATCCTAGCTGATAAAAGGTTTTTTTTTCCGTTCATTAAAGTTAAAAATAGAAAATCTCACCCTCTGTCCACTAAAATAAATAATAACAATGGCCATTTGCGAAAACTCTTAGGGGGGCTGAGGTTAACACGTTTTCATCTCAATGTTATTTAAGTGCTATGAGCTTGAGGGCTTCCAATGTGCTTTCATTGCGTACATAAGTGATCTTGTAAAGGAATGAAAGTGACTTGAGAATGCTTGATTTAAGCGACCCAGTCTCAATGCGGCTTTAGGAAAAGTCCTGTACCTCTCTCTTCTAAATCAAAATAAGGGTTATCACTCAATTTTGTCTTCTATGACTCGGTTCCCTTCCCCCATGGAAGAGCAAAATTTAATATATATCAGATGATTTGTAGTACTTCACGGGGCTTGTTATCAACCTTCATCTAAAAGGTCTATAAATATATCTATTCTTTTTTACTTGTTCTCTTTTCTTTCATTTTTTCATTTTTTTTTCTTCTGTCATTAATTATGTAAATAGGGCTAATTTAATTAAATTATTTAAGTATATCTAAGGCCATTTTTTTTTACAGTCTTACATTGTTACACTAATGTATGTTTAAAATTTTTGAACGTGAGCCATTTTTATGTCTAACTAGACTTCTTTTAATGAAGCTTATTAAAATTATTTACTGGCTTGGTGGTTTCTGTCTTAGTTATTTCTGTTTCTCTTACGTGATCGTGAGACAGCCAATACAGTGTTCTCTACAACTTATGATGCGTTACTTTGTCACAAAATATATAGAACTCTAAGATGAGAGATTATTGAAAGACTACAGTGATGACAGTGTGTCAACATACGGTTCTAAAAGCCAAGGGTCGCTCTAGAAAAGCGGGACGAGAGATTTCCAGATTGTTTTCCAGAGAAATAGCCTACGGACTTGTTCTGGCGTACCCGGCTGACCTGACCCGTATTTCAAACAGGAGGCTGCACCAAAAATGGCGATTCCTTATCTAGCTTTATAGAGCTATAGTAGAGAAAAAGGTTGGAGATTGCCCTTGGGCATGTTCTGCGGATCAAGGATGACAGATTTGCCGAAGATTGTCCTTTTTGCCTAACCGTCAAGGTCCTAAAACGGAAAGCAGGTCGTCCGCTATTGGGGTGGGAAAATGTCATAAAGAAAGATTTAAGGGAAATGGAAACTTCCTGGGGAGGGTGAAAAAGGGAGGTTTTGGATAGATTGGGATGGAGGGGCAGCGTGCGTAGCGGTTTTGGCCTCAGGGGGCTTGGTGCTGCGCTACGTTGTTAGTAGTGCTAGCAGTAGCAGTACTATATTAACTCATCTTATCACTCAGGAAAAAATGTTTATGTCAACTTTATCATTGATTTATTCTTTATGGTATATTAAAAAAACCCAAGTAAAAGCTTTCAATATATGAACTAAATAAGCCTTTATGACATACTCTATTTAAATTTATGGGGATACAATATGATACCCCGCAACATCATGTTGCTGTATCTTTTGGGATACAATAAAAAAATTCAACATTTCAAAAATTAGTCGATATCTCGAAACTTTCCTCCAGTACCATTTTGTCCTTTTACGTCCAGCTTGTTGTTTCACACCAAAGAGTAGCAGTATTTATGTGTACACTACCTTTAAAGACACTGCAGGACGAGCCACTCTAGAAAAACCCAGCTTCACATGCTATTCCTAAACCCCAATCTCCTTTAAATCTTTTCTTAAGACCCTTTCCCATCTCGTTCAGTTCCATTGTGGGAGGACCTGCTTTTCGTTTCGCCCCCAAATGAATCGCCAAAAATATCATCGTTGGCAATCTGTCATCCTTCATCCCTAAAATGTGGCTTTTGCATCTTAACAAACCTTTTATTTCATTACATCCGTAGAAGGTGGGATCAAAACATATTGTTCGTACACCTCATTGTTGACATTCGGTATGTCAACAATTACCTGAGACTTTCTCTAGACAATTCCTTGGAGAACGTTCAACAAATTTTCTTAGCCTTCACAAAACCTAAGTGTTAGAGTCATACTTGAGCACTTTCATCAATGAAGCTTCCAATAAGCTAATCATGCCTCGAAGACTTGTGATCCTATTCTTCATAAGTTTTTTCAATTGTGAAGAAAAGCGTTCCATGTCGCGGTCATCTACTTGATCGATTTCCTCGTTCCTAAATCACCTTTTCACCTGTATATATTCCTAGTTTAAGCAAACCTAGCCTTTATGACATTAATTTTTCGA
Source organism: Artemia sinica (assembly GCA_027921565.1). Classification (NCBI taxonomy): domain Eukaryota; kingdom Metazoa; phylum Arthropoda; class Branchiopoda; order Anostraca; family Artemiidae; genus Artemia; species Artemia sinica. The sequence continues at coordinate 40,692,767 of CM051259.1, read as the reverse complement.
ACACATCCTCGAGCACTTTCAGCCAAAAATTCACAAAAAGTTGATGCATTTTGATAAAATTAATATCCAGGGGATTCAAATTGTCTGCATAACTAAGTACAGGAGAGTTTACTTTTTATTTGATATAATGTCCTCTTGAAGCTTTAGTTTTGTTTTCTTAGGGAAACGTCAAACAAAAATAACCTACATAAACGGTGGATAGGACGCAATTCTATTTATTTCTTGATTCTCCACAAAAATCAGTCTACTTACCTCAATTCCTACCTTAATCGGAGCAATATCATTCGATCAATGAATTTTATTTACTGCTACAGAAAACAAATAGATAGAGTCCCAGGTAGAAATATTGTATTTTCATTGGGAGATTTTAATGCCAAGGTAGTAGAGATGGTTACAGACTGCTGTAATTTTGTAGGCCAAAACAATCTAGCTATAACCAATGCAATATTTGGTTATCAAATGGTCCATAAGTTAACAAGGTATTCGCATGCAGACCGTTAAAAACAGCTAACCTTATTGATTATGTTATTGCAAATCTAAAGCTGAAATTTAGTTAGGATGACTACCTTCCGGGACGCTATTACGTTGGTAGACTTCATGATGAGAATGTAGAGAAACTGTCCAAGGAAACAATTGAATACTACACTGTAGAGTTCACAATTTGACAATGTAGAAGATGGATGGAATAATCTTCGAAAAAATGGTTTGTGAAGTCGCTGACGGTGTCTTAGGGAAGAAATTTAGAAACTCAGCTACGAATATTGGTGAAAATGCTTTATATTTAAGAGAGAGGAGGAGCATGATTGTAAAAGAAGTATTTGAGTGAGAGATCATATGAAGATAAGAGGAATGTAAAACAAGTGGAGAAAACATTAAAACATGAATAAGCAGGTGTGGTATTGAGTGGCCACGAATAATTTGCGGAGAATCTGGAAGATTCTCCGCACAATTATAGTTTCATAGTTAAATATTGTTTCATAGTAAAATATGTACTGGATGTTAATTAATTGAGAGGGAATAGTCAAATCTAGACTTGTCAACATTAAAGAAGGAACGGAGCTACAACTAGTGATAAGGAAAGAATTAAAGAGAAATGAAAAAGTATATTCTTCCCATCTGAAGGAAAAGTTTGTGCTTTGTATGGAAGGAAGATTTATTTTGGAAGAAGAATAGTAAAAATTCTAAAAGAATTAAAACATCATACATTTATTAACATCAAGATTCCGTTTTTAAAAGTTTCGATACTATTGAGCCGTATCGCTTGTTTTTTTTTGTTTTTTTTATTACGTATATGTTATTACGTATATGAGGGAGTTCTCCCCTTAGTCAATACCACGCTCTTTACGTTAAAAGTTAAAAAAAAAATTTAATTCACAAACTCCTGAATCACAAAGGCCGTTTAATTAGAATAGATAGCTCTTTTGAAAGCACTAAAAAAAACTGTAGCGTAAAGAGCGAGGTATTGACTTGGGGAAGAACCCCTCATATACGTAATAATTTCTGTTCGTTTTAAGTTCTAATGTTGCTTCTTACTTCAGTTGAAAAAACTTGTTTGTTTTTAATTTAATTTCTGATCTTTTTTAAATAATGCTTGGAAATCCGGCGCACCCTTCATAGAAATGTCCCTTACCCCAAAGAAACATCCTCCACGGAAAGATTCTCCCGAGTAACCCCCTCCTCCAGCCCCCCCCCCCCACCAGAAAACAATCCTTCCTGAAAATGTCTGTATACTTCCCAATAACCAATACAATATGTAAGCAATGGGCAAAGTTTATATCTTGCAGCCCTTCCCCTGGGAACTGTGGGGGATTAAGTCATCCTAAAAGACATATTTATTAGATTTTCGACCTATGTTGAACAAAATGGCTATCTCAAAATTTTAATTGAGTTACTTTGAGAAAAAAATGAGCGTGGGAGGGGGGCCTAGTCCGCCTCCATTTTTTGGAGGGCACGCATCGTGATCTTTCTTCGAGCAAAAAAATGCAAAATTTCCACCTTTTTGCAGATAGGAGCGTGAAACTTCTTTAATAGGGTTCTCTGATAAGCTGAATGTGATGGTGTAATTTTCGTTAAAGTTAATTAAAAAATGCAAAATTCCACATTTTTGCAGATAGGAGTTTGAAGCTTCTTTAATAATGTTCGTTGATAAGCTTGAATCTGATGGTGTGAATTTTCGTTAAAGTTAATTAAAAAAATTTGCAATTAAAACAAAATTTTATTGTTTAAAAAGAATTGAGTTGTGAGAAAGTCAAACTTTAGCGTAAAGAGCGAGGCGTTGAGGAGGGGACAGCCCCTTTCATATACGGAATAATTTCGTTCGTTTTAAGTTTTAACGTGTTCCTGTACTGTCAGTTAAAAACAAACTTGTTTTTTTTATTTCATTTGTGAACGTTTTTTAATTAATGCAAGTTTTGATTTTGGCTCACCGTGCATGCATAATTAAAATGAAATTTGCATATTAATTTTCACTTTTATTTGGGTTAAATGGCTTTCTCGAAACTTGTTGAATTTTATTTACGAACGTTTTTATTAGTAATAAATATACGTAACTTACGAATTAACTTACGTAACGAACTTCTATATTCCTATATTTTTAATACGTATATTAAGGGGTTTGCCCCCTAGTCAATACCTTGCTCTTTAAGCTAAAGTTCGAATTTTGTTCCAATTCTTTAAAAATGACCCTTAATCACAAAGGCTGTTAATTAGAATAAATAGCTCTTATGAAAGTACTAAAAAATCTTTGGCTTAAAGAGCGAGGCATTGACTAGAAGGTGAACCCAATCATATAGCTAATATTTTTTTTGTTCGTTTTAAGTTTTGATGTGGCTCCTTACTTTCAGTTGAAAAACTTGTTTTTTATATTTAATTTCTGATTCTTTTTTTAAAATAATGATGGGAAATCCGACGCCCCCTTCATAGCAATGTCCCTTCCCCCATGAAAAACTTCCTTCCATGAAAAGATCCTCCCATATACCCCCCGACCCACGCCCACCCCAAACTATCAGAAACAATTCCCCCTGAAAACGTCTGTATACTTCCCAATAACCAATACTATATGTTAACATTGGGTAAAGTTCATAACTTTCAGCCCTTCCCCTGGGGCTTCGAGGGATTAAGTCATCCTAAAAGACATAGTTATAATATTTCCGACCATGCTGAACAAAATGGCTATCTCAAAATTTTGATCGGGTGACTTTGGGAAAAAATGAGCGTGGGAGGGGGCCTAGTTGCCCTCCATTTTTTGGTCACTTAAAAAGGGCACTAGAACTTTTAATTTCCGTTCCAATGAGCCCTCCTACGATATTCTAGGACCACTGGGCGATACGATCACCCCTGGGGAAAAAAAAAAAAAAAACAAAAAAAAACCAAAAAAACAAATAAACACGCACCCGTGATCTTTCTTCTGGCAAAAAATGGAAAATTCCACATTTTTGTAGATAGGAGCTTGAAACCTCTACAGTAGGATTCTCTGATACGCTGAATATGGTGGTGTGATTTTCATTAAGGTTCTATAACTTTTAAGGGGTCTTTCCCCCTTTTTTTGAAAATCAGCCAAATTTTCTCAGGCGCGTAACTTTTGATAGGTAGGATTAAACTTGATGAAACTTATATATTTGAAATCAGAATTAAAATCTGATTCTTTTGATGTATCTATTGATATCAAAATTCCGTTTTTTTACATCGGTTACCATTGAGCGGGTCGCTCCTTACTTACAGTTCGTTACCACGAACTGTTTGAAAATCACTTAGCATGATGATACTTTTAGCTTTTGAGAGGCCTTAGATGAAGTTTTAAGAGAGGATCGGTGTGGTTCTAAAAAGGGGAGGGGATATTTCGACCAATCGCAATTTGATTAGTGATTGAGAATTGCATAGGTCATCAAACCTCTTTAGTCATCACTTTTAAAGATTATGAGCAAACGTTTGATTCAGCTGATAGAAGAGCTTTAGGGATGGTCCTGTCCTTTTATGGTATCAATTAAAAAAACTTTTTCCACAAAACCAGTTTTTCAAAGAAAAGTAAAGAAGTCCATTAAACCAAAAGTGAGCAAAAACAATATCAAATAATCTACCAAGCGTGAAACTACCACAAATCAGCATCAATAAATAAATGAAACCCAAAACGAAAAGAAATTACAATAAATAACTGACTCAAATTCAAAACGACCAGAAATTAACATGAGTAGGGCTCAAAACCCCTATGCCTTCCCATGGCCAGAACATAACTTGCACTTTACTCAAAAAATATAAATGATTTTACTTTTATAACTTTAATAAATCAAATAATTTTAACATTTTGATTACTAAATATCAGTATATATATATATTAAACTGACAATGCACTTTCATTTGTGCATTTGAGATAGCAAAATGGCTATCTCAAAACTTGGGTTGGATGTGTTTAGATAAAAGGTTGGCGTGCAAGGGGTGTTAATTGCCTCCCAATCCCTTTCTACTATTAAAAAGGGCACTAGCCCTTTCAATTCCCAATCAAACCAGCCCCTTTTTGAAGTCTACGACAATACTTTCTATAAAAAACGTTATATGCCCCCTGGGCATAACTTACAGCCCTTGCCCTGAGGGCTGTGGGGGGGGGTGTTTTCTTCCTCAAAGACCTAATTTCCAGAACTTTCAACTACTTAGAACAAAATGGCTATCTCAAAAGTTTGATTGGATGTGTTTGGGAAAAGGTGGGCGTGAGAGGCGGGTTAGTTGGCCTCCAATCACCTTTCAACTATTAAAAAGGACAAAAGCCACTCAATTTTTCAATCAAATGAGCCCTTTTCGAAGTTTTTACAACAAATCCTTCGATACAAAGTGGCTGGGGCATAACTTACAACCCTTGCCCTGAGAGCTTTTGGGTGCAGTGTCCTGCTCAAAACATAATTTCTTTCCAGAAATCAACTACGTTGAACAAAATGGCTATTCCAAAATTTTGATTGGATGTGTTTGGGGAAATGGTAGGCGTGGAAGAGGTATTAGTTGCCTTCCAATTACTTTCGACTATTAAATTGGGCAAAAGTCACTCCAATTTCCATTCGAATGAGCCCTTTTCAAAGTTTCTACAACAACTCCTTCGATACAAAACGCTCTGGTCTAAAGAAAAAAAAAATAATACATTGTGCCAACATCGTTGTTTACTTAGGCAGCGTGATTGCGCTGCCTATGATACCAGATAAACACATTCAAGTGATTATGTAATGTACGAATATAAAATTGCCGTGGAAAAGGTAGAAAATGAGGTTAGTAGCTGATTTCTTATTGAAACAGGAAATTAAGGAGGGTTACACCCTTTCTCCATTTATGTGGATCATGCTGATGGACTTGTCCTAACGAGCACAGCAAAGGTAGTGGGAGAACACGGAATCAATTTGGGAATTAAAACTACCCTCACTTAGATCATGCTGATGATTTTATCATCTTAGCTGAAAACAGTAGCAAATTGAATGATTTTTAGAGGTTTTTGCGAGTTCAGGGTGTACGAATAGGCTTTGAAATCAATGTTTAGAAGATAGTGTCGCTAAGACTAGAAATAAATGAAGTTAAAGTGGTGATGCTGTGTAACAAGAAGATCGGTCAAGTGGACAGCTTCACCTTCCTAGGTAGTATTAATAATAAAGACGGTGGGTGCAGTGAAGGAGTTAAAAGTAGGATAACCAAGGCCCAGGCTATTTGTTAACAGTTGAAAAATTATGGAAGGACAGGAAGATAAGTCTGCACACACCAAAATCAGAATATCTTATGCTAAAGTGGTGACAGTGGTTTTGTATGGTTCTGAAGCGTTCAGAAAAAAAGGAGGAGGATTTGCTAGATATATTCCAGAGGAATTGTCTACGAATTGTTTTGGGTGTCTAACTAACTGACGTATCTCCAACAGTACGCTGCACAAAATATCTGGCTCAGTCCCGCTTTCTAGGGCTATGGTGAGAGAAAGCTTTAGATGGCTAGCACACGTTCTGCGAATGAAGGACGCCATATTGGCCAAGATCGTACTTATTTGGCAACCGTTTAGGGCCAAATGAAAAGTAGATCTTCCCTAAATAGGGTGAGAGGATGCCATGTGAAAGATTTATGGATGCTGTAGTGAGGTATTAATAGCAATAGTAGTAATTACAGGATTTACTGTTATGTACCAGACTCCTATAGAGAAATATATAAAAAAAGTTTTGGAAGGTTATGTGTTGTAACCAACCACACTTATTTTAACATCCTCTTTAAGACTTATTTTCTCGTTTAGTCCTAGTATAAAGTACACCTAAAATAAGCTTATAACTCCTAAAAATGTAATGACCGTATTTCAACAATAGGCATACGAAAAATGTGGTTCAATACCCTAGAGAGCGGTATTGAACCACATTTTCCGTATATCCTATTGTTTGAAATACGGTATGTCAGCCGGTGCCCAGAACAATCCTTAAGCAATTTCTCTGGAAAAACTCAAGCAAATCTTCATCAAATTTTCGCAGCATCAATGCTTCAATGATTTGACCCTGTCATCAGAGTAGCTTCTAATATTCTAATCTGGTTTGCAGACTTATCTTCCTATTCTTCCGGACTTTTTTTTAACTGTGAAAAAAACACCCTGAGCCTTGGCTTTTCTATATTTAACATCTTCACTGCTCCCACCATCTTTACTAATAATACTACCAAGGTAAGTGAAGCTGCCCACCTGATCAATCTTTTTATTACCCCAACGTCACCTTTTCATCTTCACTTATTCCTAGCCTTAGTGACTTAGTCTTCCTAACATTAATTTTCAAAACCAATTCTAGCACCCTGAACTCGCAAAACCTCTAAAACTTTATTCATTTTGCTCACACTTTCATCTAGGATGCTTAAATCATCAGCATAATCCAAGTCCAGGAGACAATTTCCTCCCCATTTGATTCCGTGGTCTCCCATTGCCTTTCCTGTGCTCCTTAAAACAAAGTCCATCAAAATAATCCATATAAAAGGGGGATAGAACACAACCCTTCTTAACTCCCGATTTAATAAAAAACCAGCTGCTAACCTCATTTCCTACCTTAACCGCAGCAGTGTTATTCTCATACATAGCACTAATCACTTTAATGTATTTGTCTGGTATACCATACAAGGATAAAACCTTTACTAAAGCTCTTCTATCAACAGAATCGAACGCTTGTTCATAATCTATAAAACTGAGGACCAAAGGTGTTTGAAAGCTCAGGCACTTCTCAATTATTAGCCTAAGAGTGAAAATTTGGTCGACACATCCTCTACCTTCTCTAAAACCGCACTGCTCTTCTCTTAAAACTTTGTCTACGGCATCTCTCAGTCTAAAAAGTATCATATTACTAAGTAATTTACTACCTACAGAGACCAGACTAATGCCTCGATAATTACCACACTCAGTTTTATCACCTTTCTTATAAAGTGGCTTAATTAAGGTTTTCCTAAAATCATTAGGTACTTCCCCTTTTTCAAAAATCATATTCATAATCTTCAGTAACTTATTTCTAACCTCAGAGCCACCATATTTAAGAAAACTCATTTACCACCCTATTCAGCACCAGGAGCCTTATTATTCTTTAACCCTTTTAGTACTGTTGCTAATTCCTCCTCACAAAACAAATATTCCTTCACATCCAAGGTATCACAAACTTTTTCATTTTCCTCTATATTTTTTCCTGCAACTCTATCTCGGTTAAGCAAATTCTCAAAATGTTCGGCCCATCTCTCTTTAGTTTTTTCCTTATCGCTAATGCGACCCCATTCCTATCTTTAACTGGGCCAAGTCCAGATTGACTACTCCCTCTCAATTTGTTAACGTGCCAGTACAATATTTTATTATTATGCAGTCTAGCTGCATCTTCCAGATCCTCGGCAATTTTATCCATGGCCTCCACTTCACACCTCCTTAGTTCATATTTTAATGCTTTCTCCACTTTCTATACATTTTTTTTGTTTTCATACGATCTATCACTCAGATAATTCTTGTACAAGCCCTTTCTCCTTTCTATTAAACATAAAGCTTTTTCACTAATATTCTTAGCTGCAGTTCTAGCTTTCTTCCCTAATACGCCTTCAGCAACTTCACAAATTATTTTTCTAGAATTATTCCAACCATCTTCAGCAGTATCAAATTTTAAACTCTCAAGTTTAGTATTGAACTGTTCCTGGTAAGTTTCTCTCAAATTCTCATTCTGGAGTCTACCAACATCATAACATCCTGGGAGGTAGTTACCCTTCCGTTATTTCAGCTTTTAAATTAACCCTGACGCTACTAGATGGTGATCTTTACTTTACACATCAATAACAGCACTCCTATATACCTAGTAATCTGTATTGGTTATAGCTAGATTGTTATACCTACAAAATTGCAAAAGTCTGTATCCAATACTGTTTTCTTTTCCTACACCAAATTTACCGAAGCTGGGATACCATCTATCCCTATTTCTACCAACCTGGGCGTTAAAATCTCTCAGTAATAACATCATATTTCTACCTGGGACCCTGTCTATTTGCTCCTGTAACTGTAAGTAAAATTCATCTGAGTCACACAAATTCCTAATAAAAGAAATTCCAGGGACATAAATTCAGTTATGGTCCTAAATTAAGAAAATTAAAAGAGGCCACGCCTATCTCTCTGCTTCTCAATAAAAAGTCACTCCGAAAAGTGAATAAGAGAATGAGAACGATATTCTATTTTAGTATAATTAGCACTATTTGCCTTATTCATATTATTAACCAATAATGAAGGATGCTTATTGCCGATGTTCGTCAATTGAGACATGCCACTACATCAAATAACTAGGATGTGGGTGGAAAACTAGGATGCGTGACTTGGGAACATCGGATGTGATACACAGTTGTTGCAGGAACCTATAAAAGGTTCAAAGAAACCTTTTTATGTCGTAGTTACAATCTATCTATGAAATGACCAATCCATAGCATCTCTGTAAGTACACAGTGATACAGGCTTTCCTATTTAAAGATCTTGTAACCTAGATGCGTAAAAGCTTTTTTTCATAGGGTTTCATCAGCCTATGAGATTAAGTTGGTATGACGACACAGTGTCATTAAAATTAAAATCTATTGTAAGAAGCTGGTCTCTTAATCACTAACTAGGTATTTTAAAGTCTCTAAGCAAACAGAATCAAAATGAACGGCAGATTTCACCGAAGCTAATGGAATAGGATACATTATCATTAGGATTCCTGATGACAAAAGGGCACCCTTCTAAAAGTAGTTAATAGTAAAATCATCCGATTTTTCAAGACGATTTTCGAGACATTTCAAGAGGTTTCCAAGACATTTTTCAAGACCGTTCAAGACAATTTTCAAGATTTTTTTCTTCAAGATGTTTTCCAAGACTTTTCCCCAAGATGCTTTCCTTCAAGGTATTCTTCAAAACAGGGCCCCCATAGTGGGGAACCCCGTATCTATAAAAACATTATCTAAGTACCCCTCAAAAATACATAAGGCTTCCGAGCACACATGTTTTTCCAACGCCATTATCATTTGGGTTTTTCAAGATTTTCTCTTCCATACGTTTTTCGAGACGTTTTAAGACTTTTTCAAGACGTTCAAGACATTTTTCAGGACGTTTCTAGACGCTTTTCAAGATTGCTTAAAGCTTTCAAGATTTTACATACGGGTAAACCCCGTATGTAAAAAATTATCTAAGTACCCCCTTGAAAATTCATAAGCTTCAAAGCACAACCATGTTTCTCAACACCATTATATCTGGGTTTGTGTAAGAGTACATTGATCCTCAGGAGTGCATTACAAAATTACCATGTAGTGAACCAGGTTGTTCATGCTCCATGGTCTCAGACACAAGAACAGGAATTTTCAAAGACATAGGCACTACTACCGGGCTCCCAGGGGGCGTACTAGAGCCTGAGATAGGTGAACAGGATTTTTTTCTTCCAATGACAGTGTACTACAGTCTACAGATAAATGAACAGTTTTTTTTCTTCCGAAGTTAGAAAACGAGAAAAATGAATAAATTTCAGAAGTCAGAGACGTGTCAATTGGAATTTCAGGGTCTTTTTACCAAAGTCCGAGACGCAAGAACAGAAGTTTTCAGAGACTTAAGGCCCTATTATTGGGCTCACCAGGGGTGCACTAGAGTATGAGACAGGTGAACAAGACCTTTTTTCTCCAAGTCAGACATCGACCAACTTTCTGAAAAATAAAAGATGACTTCCTACAAAAATCCAAATGATTCTCTCAAAACAAAAATACATATCTAGAAATCCACACAAACACATACACACACAACAAAACAAACAAACCGCACATTCAGACAAACAGACCCACATAGAGACACATAGAGTCAGACAGACAGACATACGGGCACAGACAAATACACACTGACGTAGACACTCTGACACATATACAGATGCAGACACTCAGATACAGAGACAAACAGACAAGCACACAGACAGACACACGCACAAAAACTCACAATCACAAACACACAGGAACAGACACAGACATACAGACCACAGACTCACAACGCAGACACTCAGAACACTACACACACACCCACAGACACACAGACGCAGACGCCTTAGAGACAAAGACACAGAAAGACAGACACAGACATAGATACTCTGACAAACACAAACATGCAGACACTTAGACACAACACGATAATAACCCACATCATAGGCAGCGCAATAAACGCTGCCTAAGTAAACAACGATGTTGGCACAATGTATTCTTTATTTATTTTTGGTTGGTTTTTAGACCAGGGCACTTCGTATCGAAGGAGTAGTCGTAGAAACTTTGAAAAGGGCTATTTCGATTGGAAATTTAAAGGGCTAGTGCCCTTTTTAATAGTTGAAAGTGATTGGAGGGCAACTAAACCCCCTCTATCCCCCTCCATTTCCCAAACACATGCAATCAAAATTGCGAGATATCCATTTTGTTCAACGTAGTTGAAAGTTCTGGAAATTAGGTCTTTGAGGATGATATTCCCCTCAGAGTCCTCAGGGCAGGGGTTGTAAGTTATGCCCTGGGAGCATATAAGTTTTTTATAGAAAGGTATGTCCTAAAAACTCCATAAAGGGTTTATTTGCTTGGAAATTGAAAGGGTAGTGCCCTTTTAAATAGTAGAAAGTGAGAGAGAGCAACTAAACCCCCTCTCACGCCCACCATTTCCCAAAACACACCCAATTAAATTTTGAGATAGCCATTTTGTCCAACATAGTTAAAAGTTAAAAGTAAAAAATGGAAATTAGAAGGGCTTATGCCCTTTTTTAATAGTCGAAAGCGATTAGAGGACAACTAACACACCCCTCTCACGCCACCATTTCTCCAAGCAATCCAATCAAAATTTGAGATAGCAATTTTCTTCAACCGACCCCCCTCTCAAGCCACCATTTCCACAAACACATCCAATGAAATTTTGAGATAGCTTTTTTTCAGCGTAGTTAAAAATTCTGGAAATTGGGTCTTTGAGGATGATAACCCCTCAGAACCAACAAGCCAAGGGTTGCAAGTTATGCTCTGGGGGCATATAAGGTTTTTATAGAAATCGTTGTCGTAGAAACTTCAAAAGGGCTCATTTGATGGAAATTGAGAGGGCTAAGTGCCTCTTAAAAGTCAAAATTGATGGGAGAGCAACTAGCCCCCCTCTCACAACCCATCATTTCCCCAAACACATCAAGTCAGAATTTTGAGATAGCCATTTTGTTCAACGGTTTGAAAGTTCTGGAAATTATGTCTTTGAGGATGACAAACCCCCACATCCTTCAGGGCAAAGGTGTTGTTAAGTTATGCTCTGGGGCATATAAAGGTTTTTATAGACAGTGTTTTCGTTGAAACTTAAAAAGGGCTTATTCAGTTGGAAATTGAAAGGGCTAGTGCCCTAATTTCAAGTCGAAAGTGATTGAAGGGGCAACTAATCCCCCTGTCACACCCACCATTTCCCCAAACACAAATCCAATCAAAATTTTGAGATAGCAACTTTGTTCAACGTAGTTGAAGTTCTAAAAATTAGGTCTTTGAGGATGACAACCCCCTCAGCCCTCAGGCTTAGGGTTGTAAGTTATGCCCTGGGTGCATATAAGGTTTTATAGAAAAGATTTTCGTTCAAACTTCAAAATGGGCTCATTAGATTGGAATTCAAATTTTTAGGGCCCTTTTTAATAGTAGAAAGTTATCTGAGGGCAAAAAACCCCCTCTCAAGCCCACCATTTCCCCAAAACACATCCAATCAAAATTTTGAGATAGCCCTTTTTTACAAGGTAGTTGAATGTTTTAGAAATTAGTTCTATGAGGATGACAACCCCACCAGCCCTTGGGGTAGGGGTTCTAAGTTATGACCTGGGAGCTTAAAAGGTTTTATAGAAAGTCTTGTTGTAGAAACTTCAAAAAGGCCCTCCTTCGACTGAAATTGTAAGGGCTAGTGTCCTTTTTAATAGTCGAAAGGGATTGAAGGACAACTAATCCCCCTCTCACGCCCACCATTTCTCCAAAACATATCAAATCAAAATTTTGAGATAGTTATTTTGCTCAACGTAGTTTAAAGTTCTGAAAATTATGTCTCTGAGGATGAGAACTCAGATGGCTTTGATAATGTATTAATTTGATAATTTAATGCTAGATGTCTCATAATATCAGACACGATTTTAATAATATCATACAAGAGTTTGGTAATACTTGGCAAGATTTTGATAATCTATATAATGACACAAACATGATTTTAAAACGCACCCATGTTACATTTGGTAATAGCAGACACGATTAGATACAATCCTGTAAGATTTGACGATATGAGACACGTTTTGATTACACCAGAAAAACATTTATGTTAATATCAGGTAAGATTTTCATAATGTCATGCAAGGTTTTGTTATTAACTTGCAAGATTTTAATAATACTATGTAAAGTTTTGATAATATGATAGAGGAATCTCATTATATCATGTGAGATTTTGATAGTGTAGCACAAGACGTTTGATAATTTCAGGCAAGATCTTGATAATACCACACAAGATTTAGAAACGCTTGGCAAGATTTTGATAATATTGGACATTATTTTGATAGCATCATCGTAAATTCCGGTAATAGCAGAACATGATTTTGATGAACAATTTCAGATTTTGATAATATCTGACACGTTTTAACAGCATCACAGTATATTTTGTTATGCCAGTAAGATTTTTCTAGTACTTTGCAAGATTTGTTAATAGCTTGCAAGAATTTTGATAATAAAATGTAAGGTATTTCTGTGTTTTTGCGTCTGTGTCTTTGTGTCCTATGTCTGAGTGCCTTTGTGTCCGTGTTCGTGTGTCCGTGTTTGTGTCTTTTTGTGTCTGTGTCTGGTTGTCTGCGTCTGTGTGTCCGTGTCTGTATTTTGTATATGTGTCTATATCTGTGTGTCTAAACTATGTATATGAGTGTGTGGCTGAGAGTCTACGACGTCCTCTCTTTGTTGTTTTTACTGGTGTCTTTTTGTTCTGTGTATCTGCATCTGTGTGTTTGTCTCTGCGTGTCTGAGTGTCGCTCGTTTGTTTCTGTGTGTTTGTGTCTTTGTCTATGTTTCTGTGTGTGTTTATCTGTGTCTGTGTACCTGTATCTGTCTGTATGAGTCTGTGTATCTGCGTTTGTGTGTTTATGTATCTCCATATGTATATCTGTTTATGTATGCCTGTCTCTCTGCATATGTGCCTGTGTCCGAGTGTCTGCGTTCTGTGTTTCTGTGTCCTATGAGTCTGCATTCCTGTGTCTGTTTCTGTGTGTTTGTGTATCTATGTATCTGCGTCTGTGTGTCTATCTCTGTGTGTCTGTGTGTGCATCTGAGGTTTTGCGTTTTTGTTTATGCGCGTTTGTGTCTGAGTTTGTGACCTGAGCGACTGTGTTTGTGTGTCTGCGTCTGAGTATCCGTGACTGTGTCTGTTTTGTCTGTTCCTGAATCTTTGTCTGTGGCTGTGTGTCTGTGCGTCTAGGACTGTGTTTCTGACTGTCTACGTCTCTGTGTCTGTTTCTGTTTGTATATGTGTCTACTTCTGTGTGTCTGTGTATATGCGTCTCTGCGTACGTCTTGAGTATCTGTGATTGTATTTTGTGTTTTTGTGTCTTTGTCTCTGTGTCTGCGCTTCTACGTCTGTTTCTGGGGTTTTGCCTGTCTGTCTCTATGTGCCTGTGTCTGAGTGTCTACGATTTTGTTTCTTTGTGTTTGTGTCTGTGTGCATGCCTGTGTGTGTGTGTCTCTCTCTCTCTCTCTCTCTCTCTCTCTGTGTCTGTGTGTGTGTGTGTGTGTTGTGTGTGTGTGTGTGTGTGTGTGTGTGTATGTGTGTGTGTGTGTGTGTGTGTGGTGTGTGTGTGGGTGTGTGTGTGTGTGCTGGTGTGTGTGTGTGTGTGTGTGTGTGTGTGGTGTGTGTGTGTGTGTGTGTGTGTGTGTGTGGTGTGTGTGTGTGTGTGTGTGTGTGTGTGTGTGTGTGTGTGTGTATGTGTGTGTTTGTGTGTTTGGACTTTTAGGATGTAATTTTGTTTTGTAAGAACCATTTCTAATTTTGCAGGAAGTATTTTTTGTTTTGTAGGAAAGTTCGCTCGTTTCTGACTTTTGTTTCTGACTTTCGAGCCTTTCACCTATCTCAGACTCTAGCACGCCGCCTGTGGGCCCAGTAGTAGTGTCTATGTCTCTGAAAATTTCTGTTCTTGCGTCTCAGACCAGGAGCAATCAACTACTCGATAATTTTGCCAAGCGCTCCTGAGGATCAATGTACTCTTGCACAAACTCGGATGATAATGGCGTTGAAAAATCTTTGTGCTCGAAACCCTTGTGAATTTTCGAGAGGGTAAAAAAATCATTTTTTTTACATACAGGGGTTCCCCACTATGAGCCAGAGTCTTGAAGTACACCTCGAAGGAAAAAATCTTGGTAAAACTTCTTGAAAAAACATCCTGAAAAAAAAATCTTGAAAACGTCTTGAAAACGTCTTGAAGAACAAATTTTGAAAAACGTCTTGAAGAAAAAAATCTCGGATAACCTCTTGAAATGTTTTGAAGAACGTCTTGAAAAAAAAAATCTTGAAAAATATCTTAAAAACTATCTTGAAGAAAAAATCTTGAAAAAAGTCCCGAAGAAAAAAAACCTTGAAAACCGTCTTTAAAAATGTCTTAAGAAATGTTTGAAGAAAAACGTCTCGAAGAAAAAAATTGTTGGCTCCTATTTCAAAAGAGATAGGGCTGTTGCAGCATTACAAGGCTTTTTGGAACCAAAATGGGTTAGGAAACAAATGTCATTGACCTTCAAAACCCGTTTGGGCATTATACATTTAAATTGGAAAAAAACTATATCACTGACATTTAAATTTGAAGAACCTACGTCTTTGATATTTAAATTCGCAAAACACCCGTCATTGACAAGCTCGTTCGATAGATTTTAATATCCTGGCGCAATGATGCCTACGTAACAACTCATTGATTTTATTAGATAACACCTGCTAAACTGTGCACAGTGAAACGCAATAGTCACCTGTGCATATTGGAGAACGCTTTGAGGGAGGCCGTGGCTTTGACGTGTTATGGAATTACTACTTAATAGGTTATGAATGAGGTTAAGACTGTTAAAATGAGGTTAAGAGCTTAAAATTTATGCTCATAACAAAATTGCTTAAGATCACTTTTTTAATTTTCTACACCTTTGCGTCGGACATAATAAAAAAAAGCCACCCAATAATAAACGACTAAGTATTATTGGTTAAGTTCATAAGGTAACAAGAGTTTAAAATTTTTGCTCAAAAACAAAATTGATTATGATCTCCTTTTTAATTTTGTACACCTTCGCTTCGGAAGAAAGAAACACCAAATAATGAACGACTAAGTATTATCGGATAAGTCCTTGAATAAATTTACTGAAACAAAATGTCTTTACTGAAATTTCAAGCACCGAAAAATCAGAAAAAATTCGAAACATTTCCACCAGTTTATAGCCGCATTAAAATTTGAAACCAAATGCGTATTCTTTTATTTTACTTTCCTATTTGTGTTATAGAATTTATCGATTTGCCACTTGAACGGTTCAAGATTTTTAACACTGGATAAAGGGCCTCTTATTTCTAAAACATAATGTATCCCATAGAAAGTTTTTTCCTTTTCTCGGGGACCAAGATAACTATATTTCCGTCTTGTTTACTAAATTAAATATAAAAAATTTTGACAGAAAATATTACGTATATGAAAGGGGTCACCCTCTCTTCATCGCCTCGCTCCATACGCCAAAGTTTGACTTTTTGTTCCAGCTATTTAAGAATGACACCTGAAACACACAGGCCGTTTAATTAGAATAATAAGTTTTTTTAAGATCTAAAAAAAAACTTCAGCGTAAAGAGCGAGGTATTTAGGAGAGGGCACCCACCCGTTATATACGAAGAAAATTCTGTTCGTTTTAAGCTGTAATGTTGCTCCTAACTTTCAGTTGAAGAAACTTGTTTTGTTAAATAATGCACGATTGTTTCTTATTTTTATTGATTGTTTTTAAACAATGCGCGGAAATCCAGATCTTCCTCTATCAAAAATCCCCTTCCCCTACAAAAAATTCTTCCATGGAAAGATCCTCCGATTGAACCCCACCCTAGACCCCCTCACCCTGGAAAACATCTGTACACTTACCAATAGCTAATACTATGTGCAAGCAGTGAGCAAAGTTCATAGCTTGCATCCCTTCCCCTGAGAACTGTGGGGGGTCTTGGTATCCTCAAAGACATAGTTTTTAGACCTTTTGACTATGTTGAACAAAATGGCTATCTCAAAATTTTGATCAGATGACTTTGGGAAAAAAGGGGGCATTGGAGAGAACCTAGCTGCCTTCCAATATTTTTGGTCAGTCAAAAAAGGCACTAGAGCTTTTGATTTATTTTAAAATGAGCCCTCTCCTGATTTTATTGGATCACTGGTTTTGTTACGACCACCCCTAGGGAAAAAAATAAATAAATAAACAAACATGCATCCATAATCTTTCTACTGGTAAAACATCCAAAACTCCACATTTTTGTACATAAGAGCTTGAAACCTTTACAGTAGAATTCTCTGATATTCTAAATCTGATGGTATGATTTTCATTAAGATCACTTGATGTTTTGAATGTATCCCCCCGCTTTCAAAAATTAGGTAAAGTTTCTCAGCCTTGTAACTTTTGAAGGGTCAATTATACTTGATAAATTTTATATATTTTGAATTTGCATCAAAATTCAAGACTATCAGAGTTATCAAGACTCTGCTTCCTAGAGTTTTGGTTACTACTGAGCCGCATCGGTCCTTTTTTACAGTTCGTCACCACGAACAGTTTATCCATGTTTATCAAAAGTATGTAGAGGTGTTATCGGAATCTGGGTTCGACGTTTTAATATTTAATGTGCAGAGGGTGGGGGATTTGAGCCCCCTCCCCCTTTCAACCAAAAGATGTAAATCACACAATTTAGTGTAATTTAATATCTAAATCGACAAAAAAGACTTATTTAGAAGATTTTTTCAATTACACGATTTTTTACAGTTTGCTGCAATTGCGATGAGGAGGGAAAAGCGTTTTAAGTCTCTTGACTCAGAGCCTAGTATGTCCGGAGAAATAGTCAACAGTGTGTTTAACTTGTCTGTTTATGTTCAAGTTCATTTATTAATAATATATGCACAACAACAAAAAACATTAAAATAGACATGCACACCCCAATGCACGGCCCGAAAACAAGGAAATAAGTAAAAAATAAATATAGCAATGAAAAGTGAAACGCGACTGGATGCCGTTTAACACAGTTAATCACCTCAAATCAAACGGGACTCTACAGACCTGGCAAAACAACCAAATGCGCAAATAAAAGAAAGAGGGGAGACCGCTTTTTTACAACCAACTATAAAAATATATATAACCCTTATATAACCTTATATAACCACCCTTATATAACCTGCTTCAGTAAAATTGTAACTAAGTAAAATATTTTTTTTTTTTATGCTCATGAAATAAGAAAAAGAATGGGTCATTATAAATATATAACCAAGCTATATCAAATAGTTCGTGGTAAGGAACTGTAAATAAGGAGTGACGCAGCTCAATAGTAACAAAACTCTGACAAACGGAATTTGATACCAATAGATATACGATTTGCCTGATTTTCGAAAAGGACCAAAGCAGCCCCTAAAGGTCTAAGAATCTTAATGAAAATCACATCATCAGATTCATAGTATAAGAGGACACTACTGTAGAGGTTTCAAGCTTCTTTCTGTAAAAATTAAGAATTTTGTATATTTGGCCAGAAGAAGAATCACGGATGCGAGTTTATACCTGGGGGTGCTCGTATCGAACCAGTGTTCTCAAAAGATCAGGAGAGGGCTCATTTGAACGGAAATTCAAAGTTCCAGTGCCCTTTTTAAGTGACCAAAACGATTGGAGGGCAACAAGGCCGCCTCCCACACCCCGTTTTTTTTTAATCGTCCGATTAAAACTTTGAGATAGCCATTTTTTTTCAGTATTGTTGAGAGGACCAATAAGCATATTTTCGGAGATAACATGACACCCCCACAGCCCCAGGGGAAAGGTCGTTTGGAAATTTGCCCATTCCTTATGTATAGCATTTGTTATTGGGAAGTATGTCTACGTTTTTCGGGTGGGAGGGGGATGAATTTTCTGCAGGGGTGTTTTTCCATGGTTGAAAATTTTCACACAGAAGGAAGTTTCCAGGGGTTGAACTTTTCAGGGGAAATTTAATGCTGGAGGAATTTGTCAGAATTTCTATACAAAATTCTTTTATATGTCTTGCTTTCTATTTCCCGACTCAATGTTACGCATGAAGTTTTTAAGGGTATGAAGTTGTTAAGCATGTGTCCAATAAGAGAGTCATGCATACTCCTGCCATTTACCCGTGCCCCAGCCCTTTAAACAGTTGCCTCTCAAATACTTGGACTAGTCTTGGCTTTTCTCTGTCTACAATTGGCCATGTCTTGATGCAACCTATGCAACCTACTGCAAAATATTTGATAACTTTAATTCAAAATCAACGGTTGTTAAGGGTTGGCCTGGGTTAGCTTGGTGCTCCAATGAGCTGTCTGTAGTATTAGTAGGAATATAATTTTCAGTATCCAATTCTATCTTTTAAGGCTTGGTCTGATATATTAGTTATGAATACATTCTATTTTCTAGAGTGTGACAGCATGAGAGATTGGCTTCTTACTCACTATTTGTGATTCTACCATCGACAATGAACCAGAATGAACTCAACTGCAGTACCCCTGCCGTTCAACACAACAGAAGGTCAAGGAGAATTGAGTGCCTATTCCCTAGCAGAAGTTATACTTATTTCTATAATTGCTGGATTTCTAAGCATATTGACTGTTGTTGGAAATATCATGGTCATGGTGTCTTTCAAGATAGATAAGCAGTTGCAAACCATATCTAACTATTTTTTATTCAGCTTAGCCGTAGCAGACTTTGTAATTGGACTAATTTCCATGCCATTGTTTACTTTTTATATAGTATCAGGAAAATGGACGTTTGGACCAATAGTTTGTGATACTTGGCTAGCTTTGGACTATTTGGCTTCAAATGCATCGGTGTTGAACCTTCTCATTATTAGTTTTGATAGGTAAGTTAATTTTGTTTTAATCGTGTTTAGTGTCCTAGCCGAGTACTTAGCACGCTAGACTTGAAATCCTTTGTCCGTGAGGACAGGAACCCGAGTCCTGGTGCCGCTAATCCTTTAGTTTGGACTGGGGGTTAGCGGCATGACTCTGTAAACTCAGTCAGAGTCAGCCCAGCTTTAAATTGGGACCTAGAGAAAACTGGGGATGTTAAACAGGAAGGGTGTACAAAAGCACAGGATGCCTGGCCCCCAGCCTCCCATTGCACTTCTTGGCTGAAGGATCACAAAACAGATATCGGCACAGCCATAGGGACTGTAAAGTCCAGTACGACATTTTTCTTTCTTTTACACTGCTGTGAGTTAGAAAGGTTCTCGCGAAAACCCCTTTTTTGGTACTCAGACCATTGATCATTGGGACCTGAAATCGGACAGTAGCTTGCTGATTTTGGTAACCCTAAAATTCAATGACGTAGTTGTATTCCCTTAAATATAAGGAACATCCTCCTTTCCTTCCAAATTCTGCTCTTCTTGTTAATGTGTAAAGCAAACCAACAGAGTTTTGTCCCCAGTTTTCTTTTTTTCCTACTGGCTTCTGTTTTCCTAACGCAACGGTTTAGCACGTAATGCACAGCCTCTCCTTCTATGCCACGTTTCAGAAGTGACTCTAACCCACAGACAACGTTGAAGTCCGCTAAGGCTGTGCAGGTAGCACCGAACGTTTCTAAATTTGATACAGGTAACCAATAAATCACAAGTACCGCTAGTCTGCAATTTCTCAATTTCAAACTCCTCCCCTAGGAATAATAGTCTAAATTCCTCCCTAAGGATTGCACCTATTTACAATTATAATTTGTAGGGAGGCATGCACTAATATATACGAAAACACACCTAAACTTTAGACTATAGGGAAAAGACTTATAAGGGAAGGGGCCCTGGTGCTAAAGGTACTTTTTTAAGGCCTGAATTATCCCACGGGGCATTTGTAAGGAGCAATCTGCTGGGAACATAATTTGTTGATTGTCTCCATCATTATCACATTATTATACATTAAACAGCAGCCATCTTAGGGTTATTTAGGAATGATATGAGGGTTGTTCAGAAAGCCGCTTATCGTTAGGATAATAAGAGCCAATTGACATAAATTTTCAAACAGTTTGTGGTTACGAACTGTAAGTAAGGAGCGACAAGGCTCAAAAGTAACCGAAACTCTAAAAAACAAAATTTTGATAACAATAGATATATCAAAAGAATCGGCTTATTATGCTGATTACAAATATAAAGTTTCATAAGTTTAGTTCATTAAGTTTAGTTTCATTAAGTTTACGCATCAAAGGTTACGAGCCTGAGAAGCTTTACCTGATTTTCCATAAAAGGGGAGAACATCCACTAAAATTCGATGAATCTTTGTGAAAATCAACATCATGAGATTCAGCATAAGCAGAGAACCTTACTTCAGAGGTTTCAACCTCATATCTGCAAAAATGTGGAATTTTCTATTTTTTGCCGAAGAAAGTTTGCGGACGCGTGTTTATTTGTTGTTTTAATTCCCAGGGGTGGTGTCAGTGACCCAGTGACCCTAGAATATCGAAGAGAGGGCTTATTTGAATGTAAATAAAGAATTCTAGTATCCTTTATAATTTACTGAAAAGATTGGAAGACAACTAGGCCTCCTCCCCCGTCCCCTTTTCCCCAAAAACGTCGGATCAAAATTTTGAGATAGCCATTTTGCTCATCATAGTTCAAAGGCCCAAAAACTATGCCATTGGATATAATATGGCCTCCACAACCCCAGGAGAAAGGTCTTTATGTTTCAAAATTTGCCCGTTGTTTACGTATTGTATTTGCTATTGGGAAGTAAGCATACATTTTCGGTGGGCGAGGGGATGAATTTTCTACTGTTTTTTTTCTACGGGGGAATTTTCCATGGGGAGGGAAGTCTCCAGGGGGTGTGCCTTGTCAGGGGAAATTTTACTCTAGGAGATTTTGTCTGAATTCCTATATAGAATTTTTTTTTTTACGTGCTTACTTTCTCCTTTCCGTCTCAATTTTACACGTGGAGTTGATAAGGGTAATTGTTCGGGGTAAATTTTCCTCCGGGATTGAATTGTCTAAAGGATATTTCCAGGGCGATTTCTCCATGGAGGTTGGGCGCTACTGGCATTATCATAGAAAGTGCAATAACGCTGTCTAAGAAAAGAACGATGTTGGCCCAATGTATTATTATTTTTTTTTTTTTTTGGTTTTAGACCTGGCCACTTCGTATCGAAGGAGTTGTCGTAGAAACTTTCAAAAAGGGCTCGTTCGATTGGAAATTCGAAAGGCTAGTGCCCTTCTTAATAGTAAAAGTGATCAGAAGGCAACTAACACCCCTTCCACGTCCATCATTTCCCCAAACTCATCCAATCAAAATTTAGAGATAACCATTTTGTTCACGTAGATGGTTTCCAGATAGAAATGATGTTTTTGAGGATGACCCCCCCCCCAACAGCCCTCAGGGCAAAGGTTTGTAAGTTATGCCCTGGGGGCATATAAGGTTTTTCATAGAAAGCTTTGTCGTAGAAACTTCAAAAAGGGCTCATTCAATTGGAAATTCAAAGGCCTAGTGCTGTTTTTAACAGTCGAAAGTGATTGGAGGACAACTCAGCCCCCTCTCACGCCCACCTTTTCCCCAAACACATCCAATCCACATTTTGAGATAGCCATTTTGTTCAATGTAGTTGAAAGCTTTGGAAATTATATCTTTGAGCAGGAAACTCCCCCCTCAGTCTTCAGGGCAAGGGTTATAAGTTATGCCCTGGGGGTATATAATGTTTTTATAGAAAACGCTGTCGTAGAAACTTAAAAACTAAAGGGCACTAGCCATTTTGTTCAACATAGTTGAAAGTTTTGGAAATTAGGTCTTTAAGAATGACGATACCCCACCCCCCCTCCCCCCACACACACACACAGCTCTCAAGGCAAGGGTTGTAATTTATGCCCTGGGGGCATATAAGGTTTTTTATAGAAAGCGCTGTCGTAGAAACTATTGCTAATATAAATGGCTAGTGCCCTTTTTAATAGTCGAAAGTAAGTGGAGGGCAACTAACCCCCCTCTGACGCCCTCTATTTCCCCAAACACATCCAATCAAAATTTTGAGATTGCCATTTTGTTCAATGTAGTCGAAAATTTTGAAAATTAGGTCTTTGAGGATGACAACCCCCCCCCCAGCCCTCAGGGCAAGGGTTATGAATTATGCCCTGCGGGCATATAAGGTTTTCATAGAAAGCGTTGTCGTAAAAACTTAAAAATGGGCTCAATCGATTGGAAGTTGAAACGGCTAGTGCCCTTTTTAATAGTCGAAAGTGATTGGAAGGCAACTAACACCCCTTCAAGGTTTTCATAGAAAGCTTTGTCGTAGAAACTTCAAAAAGGGCTCATTCAATTGGAAATTCAAAGGCCTAGTGCTGTTTTTAAACAGTCGAAAGTGATTGGAGGACAACTCAGCCCCCTCTCACGCCCACCTTTTCCCCAAACACATCCAATCAAAATTTTGAGATAGCTATTTTGTTCAATGTAGTTGAAAGTTTTGGAAATTATATCTTTGAGCAGGAAACTCCCCCCATAGTCTTCAGAGCAAGGGTTATAAATTATGCCCTGGGGGCCTATAAGGTTTTTATAGAAAACATTGTCGTAGAATGTAAATTCAAAGGGCTAGTGCTCTTTTTAACAGGCAAAAGTGATTGGAGGGCAACTAAGCCCCCTCTCACGCCCACCTTTTCCCCAAACACATCCAATCAAAATTTTGAGATAGACATTTTTTTCAAAATAGTTGGAAGTTTTGGAAATTAGGTCTTTAAGGTTGACAACCCCCCCCCCCCACTAGCCCTCGGGGTAAGGGCTGTAAGTTACGCCCTGGGGCATATAAGGTTTTAATAGAAAGTGTTGTCGTTGAAACTTCAAAAAGGGCTTATTCGATTGGAAATTGAAAGGATTAGTGCCCTTTTAATAGTCGAAAGTGATTGGAGGGCAACTAGCCTCTCTCTCACGCCCACCATTTCCCCAAACACATCCAATCAAAATTTTTAGATAGCCATTTTGTTAAACGTAGTGGAAAGTTCAACCTAGAAATTATATCTTTGAGGATGACAAAGCCGCCACACCCCCCAGGGCA
>CM051259.1:40606564-40661564 GCA_027921565.1 Artemia sinica | reverse complement strand
CTTTTTGGAGTTTTATTACAACGTATTCTATAAGAACCTTATATGCCCCCTGTGCATAACTTACAACTTAGCCCTAAGGGCTGTGGGGAGGGGGTTTTGTACTCAAAAACATAATTTCCGAACCCTTCAAATACGTTCAACAAAATGGCTATATCAAATGTTGATCGGAAGTATTTGGGGAAATGATGGGCGGGGGAGGGGGGGGGCATTCGTCCCAATCCTTTTTGACTATTAATAATGGCACTAGCCCTCTCAATTCCCAATTGAATTAGCCGTTTTGGAAGTTTCTACGACAACACTTTCTATAAAAACCTTAAATGCCCCCAGGGCATAACTTACAACTTTTGCCCTGGGGGCTGTGGGGGGTTTGTCATCCTCAAAAACATAATTTATGGACCTTGAACTACTTTGAACAAAATGGTCATCTAAAAATTTTGATTGAATGTGTTCGGGCTAATGGTGGGCGTAAGAGGGAGGTTAGTTGCCCTCCAATCACTTACGACTATTAAAAAGGGCACTAGCCTTTCCATTTTCCAGGCCAATGAGCCCTTTTTGAAGGTTCTACGACAAAATTTTCTATAAAAACCTTATATGCCCCTAGGGCATAGCTTACAGCCCTTGCCGTCTGGGTTGTGGGGGGGCATCCTCAAAGAACTAATTTCCAGAAATTTAAACTACGTTGAACAAAATGGCTATCTCAAAATTTTGATTGCATGTGTTTGGGCTAATGGTGGGCGTAAGAGGGAGGTTAGTTGCCCTCCAATCACTTACGACTATTAAAAAGGGCACTAGCTCTCTCAATTTCCAATCGTTTGAGCCCTTTTGTAAGTTTCTACAACACCGCATTCTGTAAAAACCTTACCCTGGGGGCTTTGTGCATTCAATTTCCAATCGAATGAGTAGTTTTTGAAGTTTCTACGACAATGCTTTCTATAAAAACCCTACTTGCCCCTTGGAATAACACAACCCATGCATTGAGGTTTTTAGGG
Source organism: Artemia sinica (assembly GCA_027921565.1). Lineage (NCBI taxonomy): Eukaryota > Metazoa > Arthropoda > Branchiopoda > Anostraca > Artemiidae > Artemia > Artemia sinica. The sequence continues at coordinate 40,660,575 of CM051259.1, read as the reverse complement.
GGGGGCATCCTCAAAGACCTAATTTCCAGAACTTTAAACTACGTTGAACAAAATGGTTACCTCAAATGTTGATTAGATATGTTTGTGGAAATGGTTGGCCTGAAAGGGGGGTTTGTTGCCCTTCAATCACTTTTGACTATTAAAAAGAACACTAGCTCTCTCAATTTCCAATCGAATGAGCCATTTTTTAAGTTTCTACAACACCGCATTCTGTAAAAACCTTACCCTGAGGGCTTTGTGCATTCAATTTCCAATCGAATGAGCAGTTTTTGAAGTTTCTACGACAATACTTTCTATAAAAACCCTATTTGCCCCCTAGGAATAACACAACCCATGCATTGAGGTTTTTAGGGGGGCATCCTCAAAGACCTAATTTCCAGAACTTTAAACTACGTTGAACAAAATGGTTACCTCAAAATGTTGATTAGATATGTTTGGGGAAATGGTTGGCCTGAAAGGGGGGTTTGTTGCCCTTCAATCACTTTTGACTATTAAAAAGAGCACTAGCTCTTTCAGTTTCCAATCGAATGAGCCATTTTTTAAGTTTCTACAACACCGCATTCTGTAAAAACCTTACCCTGAGGGCTTTGTGGGGGTTGTCATCCTTAAAAATCGGATTTCTTTAACTCTCAATTACGTTGAAATAAATGGCTATCTCAAAACTTTGATTGGATGTGTTTGGGGAAATGCTGGGCGTGAGAGGGGGTTAGTTGCCCTCCAGTCACTTTCTACTTTTAAAAAGACCACTAGCCCTTTCAATTTCCAATCGAATGAGCCCTTTTTGAAGTTTCTACGACAATGTTTTATATAACCACTTTATATGCCTTAAGGGCACAACTTATATCCCTTGCCCTGAAGGATGGGGGGGGGGTTATCATCCTCAAAGACCTAATTTCTAAAACTTTCAACTGCATTGAACAAAATGGATATCTCAAAATTTTGATTCCATGTGTTTGGGGAAATGGTGGGCATGACAGGGGGTTAGTTACCCTCCAATCACTTTCAAATATTATACAGGGCACTAGCCTTTTAATTTCCAATTGATTGAGCCCTTTTAGAAGTTTCAACAACAACGCTTTCTATAAAAACCTTATATGCCCCAACGGCATAATTTACAACCTTTGCCCTAAGGGGTATAGGGGGCTTGTCATCCTCAATGGCATAATTTCCAGAACTTTCAACTACGTTGAATAAAATGATTTTCTCAAAATTATAGAATATACAATAGAATTTTATATTAAAAAACTTCTTTCACAGCATGTTTGCCGAATTTGAATTTTACTTCCAAAGAAAAGCACTGCATATATCTCAAAGGCATTATGCATATAAATATATTATCAAAAGAACGCGACGTTCACGTCAAACATAATTCATCGTAAAAAAAAAATACACGAAAAAAGTCAACATTGAATTAAAAAGTCAAAAATAAAAACAAAAGAGAAAACAATAAAATTAATGAAAATACATATAAAAATATAATGAGTCAAAACTTAGTTAAAAAGTCAAAAAGAAAAAAAAATAATTAGATAACAATAAAATTAAAGACTAATTTTCCTGGCTATTATATAAATCAACAAAACTCGGAAAAAAACTCTTCCGATATCTTTTATGTTTAGCGGGGATGGGAGTCAGTTTTGGGACTTTTTTGGGATTTCATACGATACGGTCTGTTGCGGGTGGGAAGGTAGGGTTCGGGGAAGATGGAACGTAATCGAGGAACAGACAGGGTCTTGGTACCGCAACGAAGGCATAGGAGGTTCCTTCTATCGGCCAACGTGGTGAGCTTGAACTTACCTAGTAGATAATTATATGGAACCTTCCCTTCACCATTTATGATTGTAAGTGCTCGTTTTTGGACATTTTCAATCTTATAAATATGCTCTGAAGAAAGACCAAAATGCCACACAGGACAATCAAACTCCAGTATTGGCCAAATAAAAGAACAATAAAGTTAGAGAAGATCCTTTGGGGGGCAAGAAAATTTTAACAAAAGTTTTAGAAGGGAAACCGAAGGGGACGCTTGTTTTAGGATATTTTGAACATGGGCATCCCACTTCAAGTCAGCAGTAATTGTCACCCCAAGTAGTTTAATGCATGTGACAGAGATTTTGGGAGGAATGAGGTTTGTGAAAGAAGGGGGTGATTTAAACAAATTAACTGTCATAACTGACGATTTATTAGCGTTAACTTTCATCTTCGACCAAGAAGCCTCCTGTGTGACATCGTCAAGTAACGTCATATAATTGAGCTTTGATATTTCGTCGACAAACCTCAAGTGCAAACAATCTTTAGCGAAAATCATTACTGCTCCTCCTTTTTTCCCCAGTGGGTGGTTAACCGGGTGTAGCTTTATAAACTTCTGAAAACCAGTCACTTTAAAGAGATCTGAATTTTGTGCTTGGACTTCAGTAACTGCAATTACATCAATATGGTTCAATTTTGCTGTTTGCTTCTAGCTCGACTAACTTTTCAAAATTTAAACTTTTGGCGTTCGTAAGGAGGAAAACGGGGAATGAAAACATTTTTTATCAAACTCTTTAACCACAGATTTCTTCAAAAAAGCTTTGTTCTGAGGCAACTTTGGCAGGGTGTAAGTATTAAAATTAAAGCTGGGAGTGGGGAGAACATTCCCTAAAAGTGAATTATTATCTTTCGGGTTATTGTAGGGAGGTTTGCCATAAGGCTCAGAATCACCGCGCCCTGAACCGAGAGACTACTAAACCGGTTTTGAAGTGGGAGGGAAGAGGTTCACTTTTAAAAGTTGGGGTTAAATTGAGAGAGCCGCGGGTAAAATTTTGCTCATTAGTAAAATTTTCTTCTACTAATGAGGGGAAACCGCCTTTTAAAGAGGGATTAAAAGGCGGGACTGGACCGGGCTTGAGAGAAAAGGAGGACAGCGGACAATTTATGGGGAAATTATTAAGTTGGGATGGAACTACGGTGGAATGGAGATAATCTATCAGTCGGCTGTTACCTGATGGTGGGAATAGTGATTCAGGTCTGTCAGGGAGTCGTTGGTTTGCGGGAGAGTGGGGAGGGTATAGGGCCACATTCTGTAAGCAGAGAGGGAATAAGGCTATTGTGACGTGTTTTGGGAAAATCGTAGGCGTGAGAGAGGGCCCCCCAATTACTTTCGACTATTAAAAAGGGTACTAGCCCTTTCAATTTCCATCAAATTAGCCCTTTTTGATGTTTCTACGACAACACTTTCTATAACAACCTTTTATGCCCCCAGGGCATAACTTACAACCCCTGCCCTGAGGGCTCTGAGGGGGTTATCATCTTAAAGACCCAATTTCCAAAATTTTCAACTGTGTTGAACAAAATGGACATCTACAACTTTTGATTGCATGTATTTTGGGAAATGGTGGGCGAGAGAGGGGGGTTAGTTGCCCTCCAATCACTTTCAACTATTTAAAAGCGCACTAGCCATTTCAATTTCCAATTGAATGATCCCTTTTTGAAGTTTTTACGACAACGCTTTCTATAAAAATCTTATACGCCCCCAGAGTATAACTTACAACCCTCTCCCTGAGAGCTGTGGTGGGTTTATCATCCTCAATGACCTGATTTCCAGAATTTTAAACTACGTTGAATAAAATGGCTATCTCAAAATTTTGATTGTATGTGTTTTGGGAAATGGTGTGCGTGAGAGGAGGGTTAGTTGCCGTCAAATCACTATCGACTATTAAAAGGGCACTAGCCCTTTGAATTTCTAATTGAATGAGCTCTTTTTGAAGTTCCTACGACAACGCTTTCCATGAAAACCTTGTACGCCCCCAAGGCATAAATTACAACCCTTGCCCTGAGGACTCTGGGGGGAGTGTCCTCTTCAAAGACATAATTTCTAGATCTTTCAAATACTTTGAACAAAATGGCTACCTCAAAATTTTGATTGGATGTGTTTGGGGAAATGGTGGGTGTGGAAGGGGTATTAATTGCCTTCCAATCACTTTCGACTATTAAAAAGGGCATACGCTATTCCACTTTCCAATCGAATGAGTCCTTTTTGAAATTTATACGAAAACTCCTTCGATACGAAGTGCCCTGGTCTAAGACCAACCCCCCCCCCCCCCCAAAAAAAAAATAACAATTAAAAATAATAATAATACATTGTGCCAACATCGTTCTTTACTTGGGCAGCGCTATTGCGCTGCCTATGATTAAGGCACTTGACGACTTTTTTCAGACTCGTCACCTATCTCGATCGTTTTTTCAGGCCAGAAAATCCCAGGAGACTAATTTTCCCCCCAAAAAAATGATGGAACTATTTTCGAGAAAAAATTTACACATATAAATAAATCTACAATTATTGCTCGTTTAAAGAGATAAGCCTATTTATTATGGGTTTAACTACAACTTTACACTATTTGTAATAAATAAAGTATAAAAATTTAAGAGAAAAGAGTGACAAGTAATTAAACGAAAAATTAAAGATGAATTATCAACAAAATGGTGTTTTCATTTTACTATTGTTGTTTTTCTTTTTTTCACCTTTTGTATATAATCTTTATTTCGCTTATTTCCATTACTTATGTTTATCCACACTTTATTTTTTATTGTTAATTATTTTGGGTCAAAGTAGGTCAGAGCCTTATGGTGGTTTCCACAGTACTTGTCAAGATCACGAATCTATTTTCAATTGTCTTTTGTAATTGAATTAGCTTGGAAACGTTCTGCACCTTTTTCTGCTTTTATTTATTACCCTTTTCACTGAACAAGGAAAAGTACATCGAATTTAACAAAGGGCATATGGAAACTATGTACTGTTATTCCTCTTGAAATGACTTACAAAAAAGTAAGATCGACATTTTCAAGTTTTCGGGCTCACAAATAAAAATTAGTCTTTTGGATTCAGAAAAGAATTGCCATGAAACCTAGCCTGGTTTTAAACGGGGCTTTTTTTTTAACTTAACACAATTGTGGTGTCGACCCCATACAGTTTTGAATTGAGGCTTAAACCTCAAGGGGAGATTGCCTTAGTCCCCCCAAAAAACAATGATTTTCCTGGGGAAACCAATGATAAATTTTGACCCAACACCCTTACCAAATATTTTTGTACTTGTAGGACTCTTCCTCCCCCACTATGTCTTCCAGCTTGTCATTCAATGTACGGAAAATCTCCGTATCTACTCCTAACTTGACCTTCTTCTGCTGGATGTCCTTGTTTTTACGGCCATCTTACATTTTTGGTATACAAGGGAATATAGTCCTGCCTATTCGGACAGGATCATTTCCCAATACTTTTTAACTCCTGTTATTGTCAATCACCGTTCTTAAATGAAGGAGTTGAGTGCTTCACCTAGGATTCACAACATTACTTAATACCCCCGCTTTCACCCCCATATTATTGCCACTTTCACCGCCACATTATTGCTACTTTTACGCCAATTTATTATCGCCAATTATCTGAGATAATTGACAAAATGATTTACTAAGCTGGTCTCAAAGGAAGAACTATCAGGATAGTGAAACTAAGGCGAATAGAAGTTTAACTAAAAACAAATTACCCTGTTGATCCTCGATTTGAATGTATCTTAGCAGGCGGTCCTTGGCAATTATTCAGACGATTGAACCTTTGGGCGTAACAGCGACGAAAATCTGTCCTGTTTAGCTCCATGTTCTTGGTAACATAATTAAACTTCGTGATTAAATAAATACGTAAAATAATTTTTGGTGCTAGAAGCATCTCTTTTTCTAATGAAGCTTCAAAAAAATATTCAACCCCTACGAACAAATAGTTTAAAGTATTGCCATCCTCCAGTGCAGAAGAACTAACAGAACTTCACATGAAACTTACACATTGCGCCAAACAAAACATTTAACAATAATGGAAAAAAAGATTCCCATTAGTTATGAATGGCATCTGTCATTGGAACAAATGGAATCCTCAGTATGTCAAATTAAGGTTTGAGATAGTAAAAAAGTAAGCGAGAAAGAACTTGGCACCAAAAATAGTGAAGCAATTCTATGAGGTGGTAAGGCATATGTCAGTGGCCTCAATACTATGGGGTGTTTTCTCTTGACGACCGTGATCACAGTATAAAGATATAGCAGTAAGTTTACCACATATAATTTCTGGCTCTTTATTCTCGGTGCGAAGAAACAGCCCCCCCCCCCAGTTATTCTTGCATTAGCGCGTACAAACAGCTCCTCTCATTTGATCTGCCATCAGCAGTCCTATTACCCTGGAACACGTATTTTGGCAGAAATTTTCTCAAAATGCCTTTGAAACCAACTTGAGACTTCGAAACCTACTTTTAATTCCTAAAAACATCTAATAATAATATTGCACTACTAATTGTCTATTTTCATATATGTATTGGAATAAATTAATTTAAAATTAGTTTCTTCAAAATTTAGTGTTCCAACGTTGAAGCCAAGTTTCGCGTTCAAGATATATCTGACTTGTCTACCCGTGAAAAGATCTAATGTCGCTTATGTTTCTACGTTCTCTGGAGCACTCGCACCTCGGTCCGGGTTTTTATAATGGGTGAGATAGGGAAAGATCATACTGCCTATAATTCATATACTGTGAGTAGTATCTATTCTATATATTGAGAAAGGACATGAAAAGGGACAAGAAAAACCCTCTATATATTGAAAAGGGACAAGAAACGGGACAAGATAATAGTGTATACAATATGAATGGTACATGAAATGGGACAAGAAAACCCACGCCTTTGACACTATACTTAGACATGTGCATTTTAAAAGTTGGCACGGTTTTTGTTATTGATATGAATTGCACAATGAATGTGCTGTTTGACGTAGACATTATCTTTGGAAATGGTTAGCGATAACATTTTTTTTTTGGAAATTGGCATTTTTGTCTGATAAACAGGTACCATTCAATGGGATCATAGCTCTAAAAAAAAGAAAAGGGTTTAGCATTTGCGAATACTTCGAGGTGTTCAGTACAATACATAAGTAATGATTGAACAGCGTTGTCAATTTAAAATAGTTTAACGTTATACTATACGAAGAAGTTGATACTAAGAGGGACGTAGATACCAAGAAAAGAATTGTAATAACGGATAGCTTTACTTCTTCGATGTGTTCCGTATAATACATAAGTGGTGGGGTGATGTCAGAAGGATCTCTTAATTTTCGATTAAGAGAATCCAAAATTTTCGATAATAAGGCAATTTTCTCAAGCTCATAGCTTTTGACTAACAACACTAAAGTTAATGAATCCTAAATCTTTGGAAACAGTCTCTATTTCTAGCCGTTTAAGTTTTGATGGTGCTCCTTACTTTCAGTTGAAGAAACTTTTTTATAATTTAATTCTGATTGCGGGGGGTGGGCCACGGTTGAAGTTGTTTTCATGTAAAAATACCCTTCCCCTCTTCCATGGAGAATTCCCCCTCAAGACAATACCATTCCTGTCGACTTTTGGAGGGGTGTTTCCCCATTTTTCGATAATCAGACAATTTTCTCAAGCTCACAGCTATGGATTGGTAACACTAAAGTTAAAGAATCCTAAATCTTTGGAAACAGTCTGTATTTCTAGCCGTTTAAGTTTTGATGGTGCTCCTTACTTTCACTTGAAGAAACTTTTTATAATTTAATTTCTGATCGCTATAATAATAAAGCGACGCACTCATTTTCTGATTTAAAAATTTGAGGAGCAAATCCCTAAGACAAAATTTTCGATAATCAGGCAATTTTCTCAAGCTCATAGCTTTGGATTGGTAACACTAAAGTTAAGGAATCCTAAATCTTTGGAAACAGCCTCGATTTCTGCCCGTTTAAGTTTTGATGTTGCTCCTTACTTTCAGTTGAAGACACTTTTTTATAATTTAATTTCTGATCGCGAGGGGGGGGGGGGGGGTGGACCACGGTTTGAAGTTGTTTTCATGTAAAAATACCCTTCCCCTCTTCCATGGAGAATTCCCCCCTCAAGACAATACCATTCCTGTCGACTTTTGGAGGGATGTTTCACCGTTTTTCGATAACCAGGCAATTTTCTCAAGCTCATAGCCTTTGAATGACAACACTAAAGTTAATGAATCCTAAATCTTTGGAAACAGCCTCGATTTCTGCCCGTTTAAGTTTTGATGTTGCTCCTTACTTTCAGTTGAAGAAACTTTTTTATAATTTAATTTCTGATCGCGGGGGGGGGGGTTGGAACACGATTGAAGTTGTTTTCATGTAAAAATATCCTTACCCTCTTCCATGGAGAATTCCCCCCTCAAGACAATACCATTCCTGTCGACTTTTGGAGGGATGCTTCCCCATTTTTTTGATAATCAGGCAATTTTCTCAAGCTCATAGCTTTTTTTCGCTAGCAACTCGGCCCATAGTACAGCACTATAAGTACTCTAAGAGATCCTTCTGATATCACCCCACCACTTATGTATTATACAGAACACATCGAAGAAGTAAAGCTATCCGTTATTGCAATTCTTTTCTTGGCATCTACATCCCTCTTAGCATCAACTTCTTCGAATAGTATAACGTTAGACTATTTTAAAGTGACAACGCTGTTCAATCATCACTTATGTATTATACTGAACACCTCGAAGTATTCGCAAATGCTAAACCCTTTTCTTTTTTTTAGAGCTATGATCCCAATGAATGGTACCTGTTATCAGACAAAAATGCCAATTGCCAAAAAATATGTTATCGCTAACCATTTCCAAAGATAATGTCTACGTCAAACAGCATATTCATTTTGCAATTCATATCAATAACAAAAACCTTGCCAACTTTTAAAATGCACATGTCTAAGTATAGTGTCAAAGGCGTGGGTTTTCTTGTCCCATTTCATGTACCATTCATATTGTATACACTATTATCTTGTCCCGTTTCTTGTCCCTTTTCAATATATAGAGGGTTTTTCTTGTCCCTTTTCATGTCCCTTCTCAATATATAGAATAGATACTACTACTGTGACCGTTATACAGAGACTGGTAGACAGAATGTGGAAAGATGGTTACACCCATTACGATCTTTCCTGAATTTATGAACGGATAAGTCTCATTGAAATGGCTGCAATTCTCATTATGTCAAACTAAGGTTTAAGACAGCAAAAAGCAAGATCAAATTGATTGACAGCAAAATAATGACGCCTTTCTACTAGAAGGCACCACATGTCTCTGTGGCATCAAAACTGTTCTTTTATCTTGATGAATGTGGTGCATAGATACAAAAGGAACAGGCGATTTAGTAGATTCTGATCCTAGCTTGTTTATTACACGGATTCCCAAAATTAATTTTGAATACATTAAAATCACGTCTTCATCTGTCTTGTTGCTTAAACTGAGTACTGGATTTCAGGAATTTACTTTAGAACACCTCCTTCGAAAACTATAGCTTCATTTGCTGATTTGGTAAGGCTAAACATGGAGACTATGTACTAATATTAGTAATAGGAACTAGTGACCGCATTAAAGAAAAAAAAAACACAAATTTCTTAATTGCTCAAAATAGAGTTTTTAGAACTCGGACTAGGCATGTGTGGAGAGCAGCCCAACCTCCAGAAAGCAAGACATTCCTCATTAATTTTCGATTAGTTAATTGATTCTGGAAGTGAATTTCCTCGTTAACTTCTATATTTTTCATAAGATTTGCCTATTTTAGTGTTTATCGAAACCAAGCCATTCCCAAAATTTGCGCTCACCCCAAAATAATTTCTTTCGTGTGTACCAGAGTCTGTCATTTACTCTTTAACGTTCAGAATTTACAGGCATGATTTTGCCGTAATATTATTGCTCCACCGTCTTGCAAAATTCTTCCCTGCTCTTCCTGATGATTTAAAAAGGTACCCTTCCTTCCCGTGATTGTTCAGGTTTTCTATGCAAAACTCTGTTCTGGGATAATATTTCGGAAAAATATAGATTGTAGGCCTATCGCACATTTCAGTTCTATAAATTTCCTTGTTACTCCCAAAATTCCCCTCTCAAAATATGTCCTTACCCTAAAATGACCTCCTTCACGTGTACCAGAGTCTATCATTAATTCTTTAACGTTCTGAGTTCACTGGCACGATTTTTCTACGTTCTGATTGTTCTGTATCTATTGTTCTGATTTTCGATGCAAAATACTGTTCTTGGATAATACTTCGTAATACTATAAAGAGTAAACATATATTTATATATTAGTTATGATATGCGCATGTCATTTGAGCAATTGACTTTCTGAACATGTCAAATGAAAAGTTTTGTGGTAGTTATGTGAGGTAATTTTAAAAGTTTCAGCGGCAAACAGGGGATAGTTAAGGTATTTATTCATATTTTTTTTTCGGAAGTGGGGATAGAGAGCGGGCAGTAGAAAGAAACATAAGAAAAACTAATAAAAGCAATGAACAATATAGAAAATTATGAAATAAATGATGAAAACAATGATATTTTAAAAGATGGATGGTCCCTAAGGCCTCTCTGTGTGCGTTCTGTGTAAATTCATAGAGCAGTTAAAAATAGGCAGTGTGAATAGAAGTGGCTCCTCACTTACACAATTGACTATAATGTACATAAATTAATAGCGTTATTATAGCATACCTAAATAGAAAACGGCTCGGATAAATGTAAAAGATAAAAACATAGATATACTACATCATTTAACTAAGGCTTGTTGTGTGAACAAGTTTTTCTTTAAAAGAGATTTGTCACTGCTATTGAAGCTTGAAAATTTCAACAATACCGTTTTATAGCAAGAAAATGTCTTTTTGAATTCTTTGGAGAACTTTCGGATTGTTTTTTCTTCCACATCTCTTTGTAGAAAAATAAATTAAACACTGAGCTGCAGAAAGGTTTGAAAAATTTGCAAAACCGTGAAAAAAGGCTGGAAGACAATCACTCTCTGTCAATTTGAAACCATCTATCTGTGTGTCTAAATTCTTTCAACAATCATTAATTTTGCTGATACTAGCGTTTCCAAAAAATTACATTTAGGAAATTGTACTCATGAAATTCGCATTTTCTTTACGCTTGAATTAAATTTAAGTCATTGACAGACACATCAGCTGCCCCAAATGGAAATTACTTTTTCCTTTAATCATGCAAAATAATCAATATTCAGAAGCAGAAGACAGGATGTCCTATTTAAAACGCTATTCATAATACCCATAGGTTCAAAATATTAGGAACTCAGTATTACAGACTTCAAAGATATTTTTTTAAGCCTTCAATGGCTAATCAGCTTTAGCCATCATGCTTAGCTCGGCACGGTAAAAAAGCCCGCTGGATAATGAGCATAAAAACGTATCGTATGCTGCTTTGTGAGGACCAGATGAAACTAGTTCACCCCCTCCCCCAAGGCTGGAAGTACCCTTTCACTTAAAATTCCACGCCTCTTTACCCCTCCCCAAGAAAAAAGGAAGGTTTTCCTGAAAGGCATAAATCGTCCCCGAGACGTCAGAAAAAAACACGCCTATAAAAAATCACCAACTTTTAATGATGCCGATTGACTCCATATAATTCCTTTTCACTTGCCTTTAGGCAAGAAAAAAAATATGAATACTATCATATGAGCAAGGTTGCCACCCGGTGAAAATAAACACTAGATTCTTAAGGAAAAAAATCCATAGATCAGCTCAAAAATCACTAGATTATTGACTAGAAATCACTAGAATTATAATACTCTTTATCAGTTTAATTAATAATTCTTTTGTTTCTTTACCATGTTCTTTACAGGTGTACATATAGCAAGGGGGTAAAATTACCCTTCTAAGTTTTGGAAAAGTAACTTTAGATTGATGTTTTGTTGTTTCTCAAGCGAAAAATACCCTTGGAACTTTGAAAAATGTCTTTTCGCATCTTTATGCAGAGAATACAACAAAATCCTTTCTTCATCCGTGTATTTTCCAAAATTGGCACCCTTGGCATATAACCCGATCACTGAAAATTTGTTATCGGTGATGAAATTGAAATATTTACTTTATTTTTATTTTTTTTTTTCTTTTCGATTCAAAACCCTGATTTTTTCGCCAAAAACAAGCTAAACCTAAGGTATAGTTTTGGAACCTTTCAACTATACTAATCCAAATGGCTATCTTAAACTTTTGGTCCAGCAATTTTAGGGAAAAGATGGACGTGAGAGGGGGGCTAGTAGCCGTCTGATCTTTTTGGTCAAATAAAAGGGGCACTAGAAATTTTGGTTTCCGTTAAATGAGCCCTCTTGGACTGTTGGTTCTATACGATTACCCCTGGGGAAAAAAATGACACGCATCCGTGAGTTTTCTTCTGGCAAAAAAAAAAATTTAAGTTTTTGCAGACAGGAGCTTGAGACCTGTACAGTAGGGTTCTCTGTTACGCTGTTTCTCACGGTGTGAATTTATTTAAAGTTATTTTACTTTCAGGGGTGTTTCCTCCCTCTTAAGAATATCAGTCAAATTTTTGCAGGTTCGTAGCTTTTTATGGGTAGCACTAAGCTTAATAAATCTTATATATTTGGAATCAGCATAATAATCCGATGATATATCGATTGATACCAAAATGCCATTTTTTAGAGTTTCGGTTACTATTGAGCCGTGTCCCGCCACAGTTAAAATTTCTTTTTTCATTTAAAAAATTATATTTAATGTATACCTACCTTCTTATTTTCCCATGACCCATTTCTTTTCTATCTTTAGATGTAGAGGGTTTGTTTATCTCCACTATCCACTCCACTTTCAAAGGGTTTGAACAAATGAAAATCTAATTTGGAACTGATAGATTATAGAGAGTAAAAAATCATAAATTTGAAGACAAAAATTTGACCTGAGCTAATGTTGTGAAATAGGAATTATAGAACAGTTTTTTAAATTTTCAGATTAAATAAGTTCACGTATCATCTTGCTGATAGTGCTCTGGGGTCTACCTATCGAAATCTGATATGGACGTATGGTGGGAAATCGGAAGTTACAAAGGCGGTTTATTTGCATAAATGCTAATCTGGAATATATTAGGAACTGTAGTGAATAACTATTTTGCGTCTTTTTTTTATTACTTACTTCTTGTATGATTCATTCGATTGAATCATGAATCTACGTGCTATAAGGAGAAAAATCGCTAGATTTGAGAAAAATCACTAGCGTCAAAAAAAATCACTAGGCAACATAAAAGATCACTAGATCTAGTATTCAATCACTAGGGGTGGCAACCCTGCTTATGAGCATCCAAAAACCAACTGACTGATTCGATCTACGCTTTCCGTAGAAACTACTCGCTCTGTAGCGTTACCTCACAGTTCTCATATTTTGCCGACACTTTGAATTATTATGTACGATTAATTCCGCTTTCTTTCGTCTACTTTTGTCTGTATGGTCATAATTTTCAAACAAGCTCATTTTAAGCTTATCAGACTTAGTAAATTAAGGAGATCTGTTTTTGAAATTTTCTAAAATAATAAATTAAATTTCTTAATCTATGCCTATGATGTTAAAAAAAGGAATGAAAAGGCCTAGGTTAAAAATAAAAGTTTTGGGAAAATGTAATAAAGTAGAACTATTTATAAAGGTAAAACATTTAGCCTTCAGGCAAGAAAAAAAAATCAATACAATCTGATAAGCAGGGTTACCACCCGGTGAAAAAAAAATCACTAGATTCATAAGAAAAAAAATCAATAGATCAGCTCATAAATCACTAGATTATTGACTAGAAAATCACTAGAATTATAATACTCTTTATCAGTGTAATTAATATTCTTTTGTTTCTTTACCATGTTCTTTACAGGTGTACATATAGCAAGGGGGTAAAATTACCCCCCCCCCTTGGTCTGGAAAAGTAACTTTAGATTGATGTTTTGTTGTTTCTCAAGCGAAAAATTTACTTGGAACTTTGAAAAATGTCTTTTTCGCATCTTTATGCAGAGAATACAACAAAATCCTTGCTTCCTCCCTGTATTTTCCAAAAGTGGCACCCTTGGCATATAACCCGGTCACTGAAAATTTGTTATCGGTGATTTAATCGAAATATTTACTTTTTATTTTTATTTTTTTCGATTCAAAACCCTTATTTTTTCGCCAAAAACCAGCTAAACCTAAGGTATAGTTTTGGAACCTTTCAAGTATAATAAGCCAAATGGCTATCTTAAACTTTTGGTCGAGCAATTTTAGGGAAAAGATGGACGTGAGAGGGGGGCTAGTAGCCCTCTGATCTTTTTGGTCAAATGAAAAGGCCTAGGTTAAAAATATGAGTTTTGGAAAATGTAACAAAGTAGAGCTATTTATAAAGGTAAAAATTTTAGCTTTAAGTCTGCATATAAACCTACTGATTAACTTGGTAAGTTTTCCAGTGTTCCGAGGTGAAAGTCAGCTTAGATAAATATCAACAGAAAATACTTAAAATTTGAGCTGCCAGCTCTACCGTCCATGACTGTAAAAAAGAAAGTTGAGAATCTAATTGGTCTGGTTGAATGTTTCCAAGCCAACAAACTTACTCATCTTTAAACAAAGGTGTAGCAAGGGGCCTTCTACTAGAAATTAAATTAAAAAAAAACAAGTTTTTTTTACCTGAAAGTAAGGAGCAACATTAAAACTTAAAACGAACCAAAACTATTCCGTATATGAAAGGGGCTGTCCCCTCCTCAACGCTTCGCTCTTTACGCTAAAGTTTTTTTATTGTTTTAAAAAATAAAGTTGTGAGACAGAGTCAAACTTTAGCGTAAAGAGCGAGGCGTTGAGGAGGGGACAGCCCCATTCATATACGGAATAATTTCTGTTCGTTTTTAAGTTTTAATGTCGCTCCTTACTTTCAGTTTAAAAAACTTGTTTTTTTTATTTAATTTTCTGATCGTTTTTTAGTTGATGCAGCTTTTATTTTGGCTCACCGTCATTGAATAAGTAAAGAAAATTTGCATAATAATTTTACTTTTATTTGGTTAAATCGCTTTCTCGAAAGTTGTTACATTTTATATACGAACGCTTTTATTAGTAATAATATACGTAACTTACGAATTAACTTACGTAACGAACTCCTATATCCAAATATTTTTAATACGTATATTAAGGGGTTTCGCCCGCTAGTCAATACCTCGCTCTTTACGCTAAAGTTTCAAATTTTGTTCAAATTCTTTAAAAATGACCCATTAATCACAAAGACCGTTAATTAGAATAAATAGCTCTTATGAAAATACTAAAAAGTCATATGCTTAAAGAGCGAGGTATTGACTAAAGGGAGAACCCAATCATATACGTAATAATTTCTGTTCGTTTTAAGTTTTGATGTTGCTCCTTACTTTCAGTTGAAAAACTTTTTTTTTTAATTTCTAATCGTTTTTTAAATAATGCTGGGAAATCGGGCACCCCCTTCATAGCAATGTCCCTTCCCCATGAAAACTTTTTCCATGGAAAGATCCTTCCACATAACCCCCGACTCCCCCACTACTAGAAAAATTCCCCCTGAGTACGTATGTATAACTTCCCAATAACCAATACTATATGTAAACATTGGGTAAACTTTCAGCCCTCCCCCCGGGGGCTTTTGGCAATTAAGTAATCCTAAAAGACATATTTTATGTTTTTTCTACCACGTTGAACAAAATGGCCATCTCAAAATTTTGATCAGGTGACTCTGGAAAAAAAGAGCGTGGGAGGGGGCCTAGTTACCCTCCATTTTTTTGTCACTTAAAAAGGGCATTAGAACTTATAA
The DNA here is from genome assembly GCA_027921565.1 of Artemia sinica. Taxonomy (NCBI): domain Eukaryota; kingdom Metazoa; phylum Arthropoda; class Branchiopoda; order Anostraca; family Artemiidae; genus Artemia; species Artemia sinica. The sequence goes on along the minus strand of CM051259.1, from coordinate 40,645,003 downwards.
TTTACGTTCGAATGAATCCTCCCACGATATTGTAGGACCACTGGGTCGATACGATCACCCCTGGAAAAAAAAAACAAAAAACAAATGAACACGCATCCGTGATCTTTCTTCTGGCAAAAAATGCAAAATTCCACATTTTTGTAGATAGGTGCTTGAAACCTCTACAGTAGGGTTTTCTGATACGCTGAGTCTGATTGTGTGATTTTCATTAAGGTTCTATAACTTTTAGGGGATGTTTTCCCCTTTTTTTCAAAAATCAGGCATATTTTCTCAGGCGCGTAACTTTTGATGGGTTAAACTAAACTTGATGAAACTTATATATTTGAAAGCAGCATTAAAATTTGATTCTTTTGATTATCTATTGGTATCAAAAGTTCGTTTTTTAGAGTTTCGCTTACTATTGAGCCGGGTCGCTCCTTACTTACAGTTCTTTACCGCGAACTGTTTGAAACACATTGCCTCACTGAAAAATCTTCCAAAGCAAATTTAAACCTAAGTTCTGAATAAAAGGATGTTTTCTAACTTGTTGGTTATTCATCTCACTAGGGGAATAATACCTACATACGTCAGTACTTATAAAGCTTAATCAAGGAGGCACAGTTGTGCCTCTATAAAGAGGCGACCCACCACAATGTTAAGCGATTTCAGGTCCTAGAGGTCGCAGAGAGACGGCGGTAATCGCATTTTGTAGCCCAAGCTCAAACTAAGAAACTTGCAAAATTTCATCCTCCTCCGACTTTATCTTCATGGGGTAAACTGGGCCGGAAGTTTGGACCCTCCCACCACAGCCCCCCTTTAACGTTGTCCGATTGGGCTGAAATTTATTAGTTAAGCTTTCCTAGGGCCCGGGAGCTTATCCTCGAAATTTCAGCTCAATCCGATCACTCCTTCCCTGTTTTCAAAAAACCAAATATAGCCACTTAAAATTCATTTCTTTTTTTTTTTTCTTAGCCACGCCTACAGGCCACAGTTGGCAACGGATCCGGTTGAATGAGGACTCATTCGAAGCAGAATTTGACCTATTAGGGCCTTTTGATATTTTCAGACCGAAAAAATTATCCCCCGAATTTACATTTACGAAAAACCTTGTTTTCCTATATTAGCCCATGTTAATTTTTCCGACCACAACCCCCCTTTAACGTTTTCTGATCGGGCTGAAATTTGGAGGATAATCTTTCCTAGGGCCTGGAAGCTTATCCTCGAAATTTCAGCTTAATCTGATCACTCCTTCCCTGTTTTCCAAAAACCAAATATCAAGTTTTTTGGGAATTTGCTTGCGTCGAAAATAGCTTCCATATACTAAAAAACAATTACTGTTGTGTTTGTATAGTCTAGCGGTTACACTCCAGACTTTCAGGCGGAAAACCCGGGTTCGATTCACCGTCAGAGCAATATTTTTAATACTGAATTCAAACTTTAAAAAGAAACCCAGTTTCTTTTTTAAATTATTTGAAAAAAATTGCGTTTTCTAAAGAGTTAAAGAGGCTGAGTTACAAGGAGCAATAATAAGTAATAAACTGTACAAAAACGTGCAGAAATTATTTGAAAAAAACTACGTTTTCTAAAGAGTTAAAGAGGCTGAGTTACAAGGTCGAACCTTAAAACGTACAGGGATTAGGAGGCACAGTTGGGGGGCTGCCGCCCCCCGAACCCCCCGCTTTCGCAGCCTTTAAATAAAAAAAAAGTTTTTTAAACTGAAAGTAAGGAGCGACATTAAATCTTAAAACGAACAGAAATTATTCCGTATATGAAAGAGGCTGTGCCCTCCTCAACGCCTCGCTCTTTACGCTAAAGTTTGACTTTCGCACAACTCTTTTTTTAAACAATAAAAACTTTAGCGTAAAGAGCGAGGCGTTTGAGGAGGACACAGCCTCTTTCATATACGGAATAATTTCTGTTCGTTTTAAGATTTAATGTCGCTCCTTACTTTCAGTTTAAAAAACTTTTTTTTTATTTAAAGGCTGCGAAAGCGGGGGGTTTGGGGGGCGGCAGCCCCCCAACTGTGCCTCCTAATCCCTGTACGTTTTAAGGTTCGACCTTGTAACTCAGCCTCTTTAACTCTTTAGAAAACGTAGTTTTTTTCAAATAATTTTTGGAAATAAGACCACTAGTGATTTTAACTGAGGTCTTTTGGAAAACTGTGAGTATTTCTTATAGATATAAAAAACACTTGAGAATAAAAAATGAGCTTTAAAGAATTTAAAAATCAAAGGGTTTAAGGATTTAAGTTGCGTTTCGAAACCCTGTTTGAAGCCAATTTGAAACCCTGTTTTTCGTATTTCATGTTGAAAAAAACAGTTTTTTTCACAGTTTCATTGGTTGTTCTGTATATCTTGGGTGTATCTGTCCGATTTAGTTGATCCTTTCTTGCCATAAGAATAATAATTCAGTAGAATCTAAATAAAACCTAGAATTTAATTCATTTTTGGTATTTCCTAACGACCATGCAGATTCTTAAAACAAGATCATAGGTCAATTCATATTTGAAAGACCATGATTTCTAAGAAATTCCTAAAAGTTGCACTTTGCTAAAAAAAAAAAAAAAAAACGAAAAAAAAAACAACAACAAATGAATGTGGACTGACAGTTTAATGTACATACACTAATATTTATTCTTTGAAGTCTTAATAATTTTTTACTTATTAAACTTAAAAAAGTGAAAACATTTAAAATGTATTTTGTTTTCAGAAAAGTACAAATTATGTTCTGGTCTTGTCAAAAAAGTTTTTTTTTTAAATTAATCTTATTAAAGTAAAAAGGCCAATGAAAATCAAATCCAATTTTTATTTGATTAAGTCGAAACTTAAAAACCAAATATATCTTAAAAAATCATTAGAAACGAGAATTTAATATTTGATGAAAACCTCTTTATGTGAAGTTACGCAAGTTTTGGCGATGGCAGGTGTCAAATAAAAAAAAAAAACATGAGTGAAAATTCAGCAAAACAACTAAAAATGTATGGCGCCAAACACCTTAAGAAGGCAAAGCTTGCCTTTGGAAGTGTATTTGTCTCTGGGAATAAGCTGGTTGCTAAGGTTTGAACAATTTACGGGTGAAAAGTGCTGTCAAATTTAACCCGCTAATTTTGATCATTTATTTTTAAAGTTCAGTGTAGCAACACTGACGAAAATTAGATATCCTGAAAACTTCATAATTTTGAAACAACCAGAAGAAATTTTTTAGAAAAAGGCGGTTTTCAAGGATGAAAAGAGCTAAGATGGGTCCAAGAGGGAGGCAAGAGATGTTTCATTTGATGTTCTTGGGGTTTTAATGCGTTACTGCGCTTGGAAGCAATATAACACTGATGATAGCATTATTTGTTAAAAGGAAACCATAGGCATGCTGCTACTGACTAACTTCATATCTTCAATGCTTAAAAACATTTTAAGTTCTACCACCCTTCCGATAAAATAAAAGCGAATATAAGAGGCGAAGTCCACTAGTAATGTTTAAACCATGCACATAACGATTCTCCCCTATCTTCACTATCAAACAGTTCGTGGTAACGAACTGTAAGTAAGGAGCGACCCGGCTCAATGGTAACCGAAACTCTAGAAAACGGGTTTTTGATACCAATAGATACATCAAGAAGAATCAGATTTCAATGTTGAATTCAAATATATAGCTTTCATGAAGTTTAGTGCTACCCATCAAAAGTTTTTGCGCCTGAGAAAATTTGGTCTGATTTTCAAAAAAGCGGGAAAGACCCCCTAAAAGTCATAAACCTTAATGAAAATCACACCATCATATTCAGGCATATCAGAGAACCCTACTGTAGAGGTTTCAAGCTCCTATCTACAAAAATGTGGAATTTTGGATTTTTCGCCAGAAGAAAGATCACGGATGCGTGTTTATTTGTTTTTTGTTGTTTTTTTTCCCCAGGGGTGATCGTTATCGACCCAGTGGTCCTAGAATATCGTGGGAGGGATCATTGGAACGGAATTAAAAGTTCTAGTGCTGTTTTTAAGTGACCAAAAAATGGAGGGCAACTAGGCCCCCTCCCACGCTCATTTGTTTCCCAAAGTCACCCGATCAAAATTTTGAGATAGCCATTTTGTTCAGCATGGTCAAAAATATAATAACTATGTCTTATAGGATGACTTAATCCCCCGAATTCCCCGGGGGGAGGGCTACAATTTATGAACTTTACCAAATGTTAACATATAGTATTGGTTATTGGGAAGTATACAAAAGTTTTCAGGAGGGTTTTTTCTGGTAGTGGGGGGGGGTCGGAGGTTTATGTTGGAGGATCTTTCCATGAAGGAAGTTTTCATGGGTGAAGGGAAATTGCCATGAAGGGGCGCCGGACTTGCCAGCATTATTTATTGGTTATTGGAAGTATACAGACATTTTCAGGAAGGATTTTTTTCTGGAGGGTGGGGCTGGAGGAGGATGTTACTCGGGAGAATCTTTCCGTGGAGGATGTTTCTTTGGGGTAAGGGACATTTCTATGAAGGGGGCGCCGGATTTCCAAGCATTATTTAAAAAAGATCAGAAATGAAATTTAAAAAAAAAACAGGTTTTTTCAACTGTAAATAAGAAGCAACATTAGAACTTAAACAGACAGAAATTATAACGTATATGAGGGGGTTCTCCCCCAAGTCAATACCTCGCTCTTTACGCTACAGTTTTTTTTTAGTGCTTTCAAAAGAGCTATCTATTCTAATTAAACGGCCTTTGTGATTCAGGGGTTTGTGAATTAAATTTTTTTAACTTTTAACGTAAAGAGCGTGGTATTGACTTAGGGGAGAACCCCCTCATATACGTAATAACATATACGTAATAAAAAAAAAACAATAAAAAAACAAGCGATACGGCTCAATAGTAATCGAAACTTTTAAAAACGGAAATTTGATGTCATTAATGTATCAAAAGAATGGGTTTATAATGCTGATTCTAAATATATAAATTTTATTAAGTTTAGTATTACTCATCAAAGGCTACGAGCCTGAGAAAATTTACCCGATTTTTTAAAGAGGGGGGAAACATCCCCTACAAGTGAAAGAATTTTAATGAAAATCACACCGTCAGATTCAGCGTATCAGAAAACCCTATTACATAGGTTTCAAGCTCATATCTGCAAAAATTTGCAACTTTGTATTTTTTGCCAGAAGAAAAATATACGAATATAGAAGTTAGTTACGTAAGTTAATTTGTAAATTACGTCATAACCAAATTTAGAGACATCCATTTTAGCAAAAGAAAAGTAAAATTATTATGCAAAATTTTGTTTACTTATTCAATACGTGAGCCAAAATAAAAGCTGCATCAACTAAAAAACGATCAGAAATTAAATAAAAAAAACAAGTTTTTTAAACTGAAAGTAAGGAGCGACATTAAAACTTAAAAAGAACAGAAATTATTCCGTATATGAAAGGGGCTGTCCCCTCCTCAACGCCTCGCTCTTTACGCTAAAGTTTGACTCTGTCTCACAACTTTATTTTTTAAAACAATAAAAAACTTTAGCGTAAAGAGCGAAGCGTTGAGGAGGGGACAGCCCCTTTCATATACGGAATAATTTCTGTTCGTTTTAAGTTTTAATGTCGCTCCTTAATTTCAGTTTAAAAAACTTGTTTTTTTATTTAATCACCATTCAAGATCCTAATGGAGCGATTTGATCGTCTATATCTATACAAAAAATAAGATTGTTCAGAGGTGGCAAAGTTTCACTTAATAAATTAAATTCAGTGACAACTTTGAAAAAAACACAAAAAAATGAATTAATTTCGAAAAGAAATTTCAGTACTTCTTTAGATCATGATAGATCGATCTGGTTGGAAAATATCTATATCTTGATGTTTACTTATGTGCTTACTTACGGTGAACGAAAGGTGTTTGCTTTCGTATTGAGTATGAAGAATTTAAGAGTATTCGAGGACAGACCTAGTGAAATTTGACTCTAAAAAAGTAAATATTTCTTATTTTTAAGTTTTAGTTCTTAATTATTTCCTAAAGGTTTTTCATCATTCTTTGTTTATCTGTTTTATTTGTGTGTGTTTCTCTTATCTTTTTTCTAGTTGATATAAGAAGCGAATTCGGCTCTTTTAGAGCTAATGATTGACCTTCTGAATGAATATTATCGTGTCGTAAGTCAGTTCTTCAGCATTCAGGTTGAGCCCCTAATATCCATGCTTGCAAAATTTTGTTTAAAGCCATATGGATAGAAACTAAAATTAACTTACTTTAATAAGTTAAAAGAAGATAATTGGGAATTTTGTGAAGACAATGCATAACATGAAAACTAACTTACTGAAAATAACATCGATAATATTTTTTTTCAACTAAAAATCATCAAATTCAAAGTAATTTGGTAGAGTCTTAGCGTCCTTACCTCACAAAGATTCAGCTAAGACAGACTAAAAAGGCTGTTGATTCAAACTATTCAAACTGATTTCAAAAAAACGGAACAATCCCTTAGTGCAATATTTGCTTCAGTTTGAGGCTTGTCTTGTATACCTTTTGGAAACGGTTTCATTTTGTTTGGCTACTGATTTTATTTTATACTGCATTAAACCATTTTTTTTATAATAAATGTATGCACCCAGGCTTAGGTGTGTACTCACCCATGTCTCTTTTAAGGGAAGTATTATTACTCAAATTTTGTTTAGTTTCAATAACTTCACTGAAATTTTATTTGATCCCTGTGTAATTGCTAAATAGAATTGTTTTGTCAAATATTGCAGAATGGGCGGGGCTATAAAAATGTCGTCGCTTAAGGCTGAATCAAAAGATATTGATTAATATTTGAAATTAATGCTTTTACTATGCATTCTATGTCTTGTCGTAACAGTTTTCCCAAGTTTGAATGTGTTCTACCAACGTAATAATATCCGCAACTGCACGGTATTTGATATACCTTTCTTTGATGAGTAATTGGGGTTTTATTCTTACCAAAATTAACGATATTCATTACAGCTGATAAATTATTCTTTTAACATTTTTTTTTTCAGTTTTGCGGGAAATTGTCAGCCTTCACTAAATTCCTCACTATCTTCTTCAATTTTGTGTGATGGAAAGACAGTATCATCTTCATCATTACTTACTTTAATAAGAATACTTTCAGTTTTTAGTTTAAGTTATGAATTGAGGTTAATTTGAGCCGTCCTAGCTGAGCGGTTAGGATGTTTGATTTGAAATTCTAAGAACATCAGGATTATTCATACTCATCTTTGTTGAGTAACTGGGGTTTTATCTTTACCAAAATTAAGGATATTCATAACAGTTGAATCACTTTTAAAAGTAAAAAGTAAATTGTTTTTTAAGCAGTTTTTTTGGTCAGTTTTGCAGTAATTGCCAGTCGTCACAAAATTCTTCGTTATCTTCTTTAATTTGTATGATGGAAAGGTAGTATCGTCTTCATCATTACTTACTTTAATAAGAATACTTTCAGTTCTTAGTTTAAGTTATGGATTGGGTTCAATTTGAGCCGTCCTAGCCGAGTGTTAGCGCACTGGACAGGCACTGTACTTGAAATTCTGAGAACATCAGGATTATCATCTTCATCTTTGATGAGTAATTGGGAAATTATCCTTACCAAGATTAATGATATTCATAAAAGTTGAATTACTTTAATAGTAGAAAATAAACTGTTTTTTTACCAGTTTTTTTTTTCAGTTTTGCAGTAATTTCCAGTCTTCACAAAATTCCTCGTTATCTTCTTTTATTTTGTATGATGGAAAGGCAGTATCGTCTTCATCATTACATACTTTAATAAGAATTAAATAAACAAAACAAGTTTTTTAAACTGAAAGTAAGGAGCGACGAACATAAATTATTTATGTTCGTTCGTTAAAATGAACAGAAATTATTCCGTATATGAAAGGGGCTGTCCCCTCCTCAACGCCTCGCTCTTTACGCTAAAGTTTGACTCTGTCTCACAACTTTATTTTTTAAAACAATAAAAAACTTAGCGTAAAGAGCGAAGCGTTGAGGAGGGGACAGCCCCTTTCATATACGGAATAATTTCTGTTCGTTTTAAGTTTTAATGTCGCTCCTTAATTTCAGTTTAAAAAACTTGTTTTTTTATTTAATCACCATTCAAGATCCTAATGGAGCGATTTGATCGTCTATATCTATACAAAAAATAAGATTGTTCAGAGGTGGCAAAGTTTCACTTAATAAATTAAATTCAGTGACAACTTTGAAAAAAAACACAAAAAAATGAATTAATTTCGAAAAGAAATTTCAGTACTTCTTTAGATCATGATAGATCGATCTGGTTGGAAAATATCTATATCTTGATGTTTACTTATGTGCTTACTTACGGTGAACGAAAGGTGTTGCTTTCGTATTGAGTATGAAGAATTTAAGAGTATTCGAGGACAGACCTAGTGAAAATTTGACTCTAAAAAAGTAAATATTTCTTATTTTTAAGTTTTAGTTCTTAATTATTTCCTAAAGGTTTTTCATCATTCTTTGTTTATCTGTTTTATTTGTGTGTGTTTCTCTTATCTTTTTTCTAGTTGATATAAGAAGCGAATCGGCTCTTTTAGAGCTAATGATTGACCTTCTGAATGAATATTATCGTGTCGTAAGTCAGTTCTTCAGCATTCAGGTTGAGCCCCTAATATCCATGCTTGCAAAATTTTGTTTAAAGCCATATGGATAGAAACTAAAATTAACTTACTTTAATAAGTTAAAAGAAGATAATTGGGAATTTTGTGAAGACAATGCATAACATGAAAACTAACTTACTGAAAATAACATCGATAATATTTTTTTTCAACTAAAATCATCAAATTCAAAGTAATTTTGGTAGAGTCTTAGCGTCCTTACCTCACAAAGATTCAGCTAAGACAGACTAAAAAGGCTGTTGATTCAAACTATTCAAACTGATTTCAAAAAACGGAACAATCCCTTAGTGCAATATTTGCTCAGTTTGAGGCTTGTCTTGTATACCTTTTGGAAACCGGTTTCATTTTGTTTGGCTACTGATTTTATTTTATACTGCATTAAACCATTTTTTTTATAATAAATGTGTGCACCCAGGCTTAGGTGTGTACTCACCCATGTCTCTTTTAAGGGAAGTATTATTACTCAAATTTTGTTTAGTTTCAATAACTTCACTGAAATTTTATTTGATCCCTGTGTAATTGCTAAATAGAATTGTTTTGTCAAATATTGCAGAATGGGCGGGGCTATAAAAATGTCGTCGCTTAAGGCTGAATCAAAAGATATTGATTAATATTTGAAATTAATGCTTTTACTATGCATTCTATGTCTTGTCGTAAACAGTTTTCCCAAGTTTGAATGTGTTCTACCAACGTAATAATATCCGCAACTGCACGGTATTTGATATACCTTTCTTTGATGAGTAATTGGGGTTTTATTCTTACCAAAATTAACGATATTCATTACAGCTGATAAATTATTCTTTTAACATTTTTTTTTTCAGTTTTGCGGGAATTGTCAGCCTTCACTAAATTCCTCACTATCTTCTTCAATTTTGTGTGATGGAAAGACAGTATCATCTTCATCATTACTTACTTTAATAAGAATACTTTCAGTTTTTAGTTTAAGTTATGAATTGAGGTTAATTTGAGCCGTCCTAGCTGAGCGGTTAGGATGTTTGATTTGAAATTCTAAGAACATCAGGATTATTCATACTCATCTTTGTTGAGTAAACTGGGGTTTTATCTTTACCAAAATTAAGGATATTCATAACAGTTGAATCACTTTTAAAAGTAAAAAGTAAATTGTTTTTTAAGCAGTTTTTTTGGTCAGTTTTGCAGTAATTGCCAGTCGTCACAAAATTCCTCGTTATCTTCTTTTATTTTGTATGATGGAAAGGCAGTATCGTCTTCATCATTACTTACTTTAATAAGAATACTTTCAGTTCTTAGTTTAAGTTATGGATTGGGTTCAATTTGAGCCGTCCTAGCCGAGTGTTAGCGCACTGGACAGGCACTGTACTTGAAATTCTGAGAACATCAGGATTATTCATCTTCATCTTTGATGAGTAATTGGGAAATTATCCTTACCAAGATTAATGATATTCATAAAAGTTGAATTACTTTAATAGTAGAAAATAACTGTTTTTTTACCAGTTTTTTTTTCAGTTTTTGCAGTAATTTCCAGTCTTCACAAAATTCCTCGTTATCTTCTTTTATTTTGTATGATGGAAAGGCAGTATCGTCTTCATCATTACATACTTTAATAAGAATTAAATAAACAAAACAAGTTTTTTAAACTGAAAGTAAGGAGCGACGAACATAAATTATTTATGTTCGTTCGTTAAAATGAACAGAAATTATTCCGTATATTGAAAGGGGCTGTCCCCTCCTCAACGCCTCGCTCTTTATGCTAAAGTTTTTTATTGTTTTAAAAAATGAAGTTGTGAGACAGAGTCAAACTTTAGCGTGAAGAGCGAGATGTTGAGGAGGGGACAACCCCTTTCATATACAGAATAATTTCTGTTCGTTTTAAGTTTTAATGTCGCTCCTTACTTTCAGTTTAAAAAACTTGTTTTTTTATTTAATTTCTGATCGTTTTTAGTTAATGCAGCTTTTATTTTGGCTCACCGTCATTGAATAAGTAAACAAAATTTGCATAAAAATTTTACTTTTCTTCTGCTAAATGGATGTCTCTAAATTTGGTTCTGACGTAATTTACAAATTAACTTACGTAACGAACTTCTATATTCGTATATTTTTCTTCTGGCAAAAAATACAAAGTTGCAGATTTTTGCAGATATGAGCTTGAAACCTATGTAATAGGGTTTTCTGATACGCTAAATCTGACGATGTGATTTTCATTAAAATTCTTTCACTTTTAGCGGATGCTTCCCCCCTCTTTAAAAAATCAGGTAAATTTACTAAACTTAATAAAATTTATATATTTAGAATCAGCATTATAAGTCCATTCTTTTGATACATTTATTGACATCAAAATTCCGTTTTTAAAAGTTTCGATCACTATTGAGCCGTATCGCTTGTTTTTTTTTTATTGTTTGTTTATTACGTATATGTTATTGCGTATATGAGGGGGTTCTCCGCTTAGTCAATACGACACTCTTTACGTTAAAAGTAAAAAAAAAAATTTAATTCACAAGCCTCTGAATCACAAAGGCCGTTTAATTAGAATAGACAACTCTTTTGAAAGCACTAAAAAAAAACTGTAGCGTAAAGAGCGATGTGTTGACTTGGGGGAGAACCCCCTCATATCCTTAATAATTTCTGTTCGTTTTAAGTTCTAATGTTGCTTCTTACTTTCAGTTGAAAAAACTGTTTTTTTTAATTTCATTTCTGATCGTTTTTTAAATAGTGCTTGGAAATCCGGCGCCCCCTTCATAGAAATGTCCTTTACTCCAAAGAAACATCCTCCACGGAAAGATTCTCCCGAGTAGCCCCCTCCTCCAGCCCCCCCTCTCACCAGAAAAAAATCCTTCCTGAAGATGGCTGTATACTTCCCAATAACCAATACAATATGTAAGCAATGGGCAAAGCTCATAACTTGCAGCCCTTCCCCTGGGAACTGTGGGGGATTAAGTCATCCTAAAAGACATATTTATTAAATTTTCGACTACGCTGAACAAAATGGCTATCTCAAAATTTTAATTGGGTGACTTTGAGAAAAAAATGAGCAGGGGAGGGGGCCTAGTTGCCCTCCAATTTTTTTGGTCACTTAAAAAGGGCACTAGAATTTTTTAATTTCCGTTTCCAATGAGCCCTCATAAGATATTCTAGGACCACTAGGTCAATACGATTACCCCTGGGAAAAAAAACAAATAAACACGCATCCGTGATCTTTCTTCTGGCAAAAATGGAAAATTCCACATTTTTATAGATAGGAGCTTGAAACCCCTACAGTAGGGTTCTCTGATAGGCTGAATATGATGGTGTGATTTTCATCAAGGTTCTATAACTTTTAGGAGGTCTTTCCCCCTTTTTTCGAAAATCAGCCAAATTTTCTCAGGCGCGTAACTTTTGATGGGTATGATTAAACTTGATGAAACTTATATATTTGAAATCAGAATTAAAATCTGATTCTTTTGATGAATCTATTGGTATCAAAATACCGTTTTTTAGAGTTTCGGTTACTATTGAGCCTGGTCGCTCCTTACTTACAGTTCGTTACCACGAACTGTTTGATACTTTCAGTTCTTAGTTTAAGTTACGAATTGAGGTTAATTTGAGCCATCCTAGCGAATTGGTTAGCACGCTGGAATTGAAATCTTGAGAACATCAGGATTACTCAAATTCATCTTTGATGAGTAACTGGGGTATTATCCTTTCCAAAATTAAGGATATTCATGACAGCTGAATTACTTTTAAAAGTAAAAAGTAAATTGTTTTTCAAACAGTTTTTTTTTTCAGTTTTGCAGTAGTTGCCAGTCTTCGCAAAATTCCTCGTTTTCTTCTTTAATTTTGTATGATGGAAAGGCAGTATCGTCTTCATCATCACTTACTTTAATTAAATAAAAAAAACAAGTTTTTTATAACTGAAAGTAAGGAGCGACATTAAACTTAAAACGAACAGAAATTATTCCGTATATGAAAGGGGCTGTCCCCTCCTAGACGCCTCGCTCTTTACGCTAAAGTTTTTTATTGTTTAAAAAAAAAGAGCTGTGAGAAAGTCAAACTTTAGCGTTAAATCGTTAATCTCCATTAAAATCTGATTCTTTTGATGCATCTATTTGTATTAAAATACCGTTTTCCTAGAGTTTCGGTTACCATTGAGCCGGGTCCCAATAACCAATACTATATGTTAACATTGGGTAAAGTTCATAACTTTCAGCCCTCCTCCTGGGGGCTTCGAGGGATTAAGTCATCCTAAAAGACATAGTTATAATATTTTCGACCATGCTGAACAAAATGGCCATCTCAAAATTTGATCGGGTGACTTTGGGAAAAAAATAAGCGTGGGAGGGGGCCTAGTTGCCCTCCATTTTTTTTGGTCACTTAAAAAGGGCACTAGAACTTTTAATTTCCGTTCCAATGAGCCCTCCCACGATATTCTAGGACCACTGGGTCGATACGATCACCCCTGGGGAAAAAAAAACACAAATAAACACGCATCCGTGATCTTTCTTCTCGGAAAAAATGGAAAATTACACATTTTTGTAGATAGGAGCATGAAAACCTCTACAGTAGGGTTCTCCGATACGCTGAATATGATGGTGTGATTTTCATTAAAGTTCTATAACTTTTAGGGGGTCTTTCCCCCTTTTTCCGAAAATCAGCCAAATTTTCTCAGGCGCGTAACTTTTGATAGGTAAAATTAAACTGGATGAAACTTATATATTTGAAATCAGAATTAAAAATCTGATTCTTTTGATGTATCTATTGGTATCAAAATTGAGTTTTTTAGAGTTTCGGTTACCATTGAGCTGGGTCGCCCCTTACTTACAGTTCGTTACCACGAACTGTTTGATAAGAATACTTTCAGCTTTTAGTTTAAGTTATGGATTGGGTTTTTTTGAGCCGTCCTAGCCGAGTGGTCAGAGCACTGGAGTTGAAATCGTGAGAGCATGGGCTCGAGTCCTGTGTCGCTGGTTAATTCGGTTTGGAAGGGGGGAAATTGTGTGACTCTATCACCTCAACCAGAGTCAACCCAGCTCTAAATGGCAATTGGAGAAATCTTGGGATAAACACGAGAAGCGTCGGATAATTTGCCCGCAACCACACATTGCACTCCCAGCCGAAGGAAATGAATCAGGAAATCGGTACCTGCACAACGCCGACCATTGTTCAGCATGCGAAAAAGTTTTTCTTTTTTAAGTTAACGTCACTTTAAGTGAGAATTGCTGCCAGAGATGGTAAGAATTAAATACGATTCCAGGGTAGGAAATAGTTCTTCGGGAATAGTTATCTGTTATAGCAACCCCACTCAAGAAGTGAAGTTGGGTTAATCCTAGTGATATATACCAAAATATGATGAAAATATACATACTTTAAAAACAATTTTGGGCTATATATTTGTATATTAGGGGGGAAGTAGGGGGTGGAGGTAAAGCATAGCGGGTCTTCATGCAAAATGCGTTAGGTACAAATTATTCTACATATTATGAAGTAAGAATTATTTTCTAGCTTCACACTATCTAAATGCATTACCCCCCCCCCTATAATGTGCAAAAACATAGCCCAAATCATATATTTTTCATATATTCTGTCACTTGTCTTTATTTTGCCTCTTGCTAATCTGAAACTAGCGAAAGAGACCGGTTCTACAGTGCGTCAATGGATGAAGGGCTCGAGTAGGGTCGCTATAACAGATAAGTACCCTTCGGGACTCGGCTCGGTGCTCCTTAGGATCTAAAACTGGGGTAGCAGCTTGGTTACTTTGGACCCAAGGGTATCTAATATTGGGATTGCAGCTTGCTGATTCCGATACACAAGGAAACAAAATAAATAGAATAGATAGCATGACAGTATTTTCACAAATATTGAGCCCTACTTGTCTTACTTAGAAGCAGTGTCAGTTAATTAATTTTAAAGTTAAGGCTTTTGGGGTTTTTTTTTTGTGTTTCAATTAAACCAATGATGAATGGACATAATTTAAAGCAAAAAAATTATATTAATCTTATTGACTTTACATTTTGACTCTTAGGGAGGAGAAGAGGGGCTAAGGTAGTACCTCAAGGAAAGTTTGTTCCAAGTTTTTCCGATCTATATGCAACTGAAAGAAAGTGTCCGAGCTCAGTTGCGGCTATTGGTTATCATGCATACAGTGTTGAATTAAGCAAAATTTTAAAAAGTCTTTTGTCCTGTTATCACAAGGCTAGTTTGGGCCCTGATGAGGGATCAAGCTTAGGTAGAGAATTCAAACTGAAACAAGCATGATGGTATCAAAGGACCGGCTGAAGTATCACTTAATTCGACAAATGATGCCAGAAAATAATACGCAGCTCCAGATGAGCTTAAACAAAATAAAATATTTTTTATTCATTTAATATATTGATTCCCCAGTCTTTTCTGTAGTTCTTTTTATAGTGCAATCTAAACAGGATACAACACAATGTATCTTTTTTGAATAGGTTTCCCATAATATCTTCCCACGCAGACATTTTTCTTCTAAAGACACTGTCTAATGCTCTTTTCTTTTTCATTTTCTTACTCCTGGGAAATAAGTCGTATTGTCTATAAATGTGGATATTAGACTTTTTCCTCACATATTTTTCCTATAATTACATCACACTTACTATTTAGGGATCATATTTATTTCAGAGCTACTGTGCTCACTAAATAATAGGCCGCTTTTATCATCAAAATATAAAGAGCTTACTTATTTAATTTTTCTAATACCAAGGCCGCAATGATCTCACAATTTTGGCTAAAATCGAAATTACGCACGACCATGACGAGTTGATAAATTAAATTGCAACGTTTAAAGGGTTAACTATAAGTGGGAATAAAAACCTAGGGATCTCTATTTAAAAAAAAAAATAGAACTGAAGCAATCAGATGAGATTCTTAAGCGTGAAATAACCACACTTACCAAACGTACACTTTCTTACCACACGTACTGCTTGTGCTGGAATCGCTTTTGCCAAAGTAAGGAACGAATGAGGGGACTCCGCTTACTCCCCTAAACTGAAACTCTGGCTTTTTAACGGCAACACTCTTTCCGTGCTGATGTATGGATGTGAATCATATGCCTGAACTAAGCAGTTTGAAAAGCAAATCCATGGATTTGAGAGTAGCTGTCTCAGACATTCACTGGACAGACAGAAACACCAACACCTTTACCCAAGAAAAGACAAAACAGCCACTTGTGATTAAAATCAAAAGGATTAGATGGTGCTATTGGGTATTTTGTTGATTTTGTAGTTGTTGTTGCTACCGTAGAAGGGGTAAAGGACAATAATTTTACTTAACTTAACCTTTAACTATTGGATAACGATAAAAAAAAAAACGGCAAGAAAACAAGCAAAGACCTTATATGTCTAGATACTTGAAGCCATTGTAATGGAACATGACAGTCAAAAATACTTTGTGTTAGATATAAACATATAAACACTATATATATGTATATGAAACTCAGAGAGGAAAGAAAATAACAAAATGAGAAATAAAATTAAAAAAGGTGAGAAAACGAGGATTTTGTCAGCCAGTGGCGAACCATGAAGAAGAAGAAATAAGCAAACATGAACACATGTGTTCATGTGGGAAATTTTACATTGGTAGGACCCATCAACAACTAGGTGAACGTTTGCATGAGCACAAAATTTCAATAGATAAGTCCCTGAGATTAAAAAATAACAATGACAACTTTGATTCGGCATTGGCTTCGCATATTTTCGTAAATCCGACCCATCTGGTTCTTTTTGACGCTGCAACCTTAATATCAACTGTAAATGGCCTACTACAAACTTTTAAAGAGGTAATTGACATAAAAAAATACATGAACCAAAATTTAGCAATAAATAGAGATACTGGAAATATTTCATTAAGCCCAATTTACGACAGTTTAATTTTGAAGGACTCAATCAATATTTTCACCCGGTATAACTTAAAAGAACCTATTTGCATATCTAATGAAAACCGAAACTGTAGAACAGCTAAAACTATTGCAAGGCAAGGATCCTTGCTCAATCATCTTGGTAAATTCTTTTTCATTGATTCCTGCCTGGTTTTTATTTAGTGTCTGTTCTGTCTTTGTAGGGTAAACTTCGAAATGTTAGATTTTCGTTTTTATTCTTTTTCTTTTTTGTTTAGCACTGAGGACGACTTGGCGGAGGTCCTTGTCGAAATATTTGCTAATTGCTTCTTCTTCATGGTTCGCCACTGGCTGACAAAATCCTCGTTTTCTCACCTTTTTTGATTTTATTTTTTATTTTGTTATTTTCTTTCCTCTCTGAGTTTCATTTGTCACGCATAGCCAGTGTGGTCTAAGAATGTATATATATATATATATATATATATATATATATATATATATATATAATATATATATATATATATATATATAATATATATATATATATATATATATATATATATATATATATATATATATATATATATATATATATATATATATATATATATTTTATATATATATATATATATATATATATATATATATATATATATATATATATATATAATATATATATATATATATATATATATATATATATATATATATATATTATATATATAATATATATATAATATATATATATATATATATATATATATAATATATATATATATATAAGCCTGTCAGAAACGGAAACCTTGCACCTGTTTTTCTTTAGCAGTTTTTTTTTTATTTATCCGTTGGTTCACTGCTAAATTTTGAATTAGTAAAAGCAAAGTAAAATCTGAATGGTTCTTTAGGATGAAAATTTAAGCAAGTAAAATGAACGAAAACTGTATTCGCAAGATTTTGTGCAAGTAAATTTTCTGTTTCTCTGTCATTTAATTATGTTGATTCTTCTGACTGCAGAGTCATTCTTTTTTATTTCTGGAAACTATTCTATTCATTAAACACTGTAATAATGAAATTGCTGCATATAAGTTGGTGTGTCTCATTGAACTGACTGTTTGCATGCAAGGCTTATTACCTGAACAAATTCCTTACCCTAGGGAAAACGAGTTAACGAGTTAGTAAATTAAATTGCAACCTTTTAAATGGTAAACTATGCGTGAAAAGGCTTAGAAAAATTTATTTACAAAACGAACTTAAACATAACGACAGGTGGGCTGTTGATAGAATACGGCTGAAATTTGTGTAAGTTTGTAAAGCGGTATTTCCATTTTGACGTGATAGCGGTATTTATAATTTTTGGGTTTTTGGGCTATTTAGTGTTTGTTATTTGTTTTGTGGCAGCCATAGGCCAAAGAGCTAATATGCTATATAAATCAATCCATTTATCATGGTATTAGATGGCCCTAATTATTTTCTGACTAAATTTCTTTGTTGCTTTTACAAATATATTTTGTCTTTAGTGCTATTTGATGTTATTATAGAATATTTTCTCCGAATATGCAACATCTCAGGTAGAATTCAAATAAAACCAGAAGCACACTCTCTTGGACAGGTTTTCGCTGCTGACTTAACTCTTCTATCGCATCTATGAGAGGATATGCAGTGAAACATCACTGGAATTTCAAACACAGCCATACGAGCTGGACTTTCAATCAACACAATTAAAATGAAAATCATGCGTAATCATACGGACCATGGCTGTTCTGCCGCTTAAAGTTGGCGGTGATATTCTGATGGAACCTGAAGATTTTAAATACGTTGAGAGGATCAGTTAACCTGAATGGATCATTGGGCATATAATTAACACAAATGTTGCTTGCCCTAGAAACGTCTTTGACAAGCTAAGGAACTTACGGAGGGACAAATTTTACTCTCCGAAACTTAAACTCCAGCTTTTTAACAGCAGCTTTATACTGTGCTGTTGTATGGATGTGAATGTTGGCGTTGACTAGGCATCTTAAGAAAAAACGCCTGGTATTTGACAGTAAATGTCACAGAAACATCCTGGACAGACAGGGTCACCAAGGCATTTGCCCGTTAAAAGACAAAACACTCCTTTATGCTTGACAAAATTAGAAGCAGTCGATGGCTAACTGAGGGCATCTGGCGAGTATGGATGAAGGCTGCATATCCGTGGCCTTTTGTGCTGGGTCCCTCTTGGAATCGGGAAACTTGGAGAGCAGAGAGTAAAACGTGAATCCTATCATGAGAAGAATGTTACGCAGTCGGGGTTAACCTGGAAGATCTTATATCCAAAGCACTGGATATGTTGTTGCAGAGATGCACCGTTGTCGCCTTAGGCGCTAGCCAGAAAAGGGAAGACCTAAATCTAAGCAACTGTTGATACCACACCATGGCACAGTTGCAACTGTCCTAAGGCCCTAGTTGTAAGAATGATTTATAGTAAATAAAAGTATTTATGAGCGACAAAGGTATTTTTATGGATTTTTTTGCAAGTCTGTACTACTGTAGAAGTGGCACCCTATGACAGGTGGGCATCCTGCAAAATGGTTACGCATGTTTTGTATTTGGACAATTGATTGTTGGATACCCCGAAAGTAAACCTGTTAATCTTTTCCTGAACAAGTACTAATATTTTTTTTTAAAGATAAGGTTTATTCATAATGACATTTTTATACAAAAATACACCTTACTCATCTTATTTAAAACTATCTTTGTCTTGTTTTTTCTGTATCTAATTTATTTGTATATTGAAAAGAGTAAAGTGGTTTTAAGAGTAATTTATTATGCTAACTGTATATAATCAATACGTTTGGTCAACCTTTTAAAGTAAAGTAAATCTTTATAAACACAAATAGTTAAAACGAAATTAAATTTGGCTAATGGAGAGCAGTGCTCTATGTGTTAACATAATAAATACGTTACTAAAGAGAAACACAAAGTAACACGCATATCTTCAGATAAAACCAAGACAGATCACGAAAAAGAGCACATAAAGCAAAAAAAGAAGGAGAAAGATCAGAGAAAATAGAACAGAGGCTGCACAGCGTGAGCATCAATCAAACCAAAACTGAAGCTAAATATAATTTTCGTAAGTCCCCAGACGCCATCAAGGAATAATCTTAAAAATAAATTCGTTCATTGACTCTTTGGAATTAATTGTAAGATTAATATATTTTTATATGACTGATTACTTAGCTGTAGTAAAAAAAATCAGCAAATAAGAAGCAATGAGTCAAAGCTACTAAAATTTAGGGGGATCGGACTGAAGTTTAGTATACTTATTTTTTACGAGGAAAAACTAAAATTTTAACAACATTACAATTTGTGAACTTGTATATTGAACCTGTATATTACGAATATTTTAAGACAATAAGTACAGATGCTTTGAGGGGAATTCACTAGAATGTAGGTAAAGTTTTATTCCTTGTCTGATATTTTTTTTTTTTTACGAAGAAGTATTTTTGTTTCAAGATCCAATGGGTGGGGGCTTTTTGTTTTGTTCAAATATAGATACCTACAAAGGTACTTTTTGAAACGTGACCATGCCCCTCCTCCAATTGGTGTCAGTACACATATGGCTCCGTTCCAGGGTCTCTCATAATTCAGTTCGTATTCATATGCCTATCTACACACACACACACCCCTTCACAATTAACCTCTAAATGCTAACTTTATTCGTGTCTTTGTGTCAGTGCTTGAATCTCCCATTGGTTATGCAGTGTGGTTCTTCAAATTCAAACCCCTTTAGTTTTGCCATTTCCTTGACCACACAAAGCTTAGGATAAAAATATCCCAACCAAGAAAAGAACTAAAAGTGCTAGTCTTTCTATCGACTATAAGCTAATTTTGTCTAATGAAATCTTTTTCTTTATACTATACGATCTTAATTTAAGGACTTATTAATTTAAATAGTTTTACAAATCTCTTTGATTCGCTCTCAATTTTCGTTGGTCCCAATTTAATAAGACTAAATTTTCCTTTGAAGCATAGTCTATAAATTAGAACATAAAGAAAGGAATTTGACTGATCAAGAGAGATTCCGATTTACATAAAACTTATTTGCATGATTCGTCTATTAAAGTCTATCCAATAGTTTTGTAGAAGGAATATCACTTTTGGGGATGTTTCAAAGAAGACATCATAGTGACTCTGCAAAATTGTTATTTTGTTTGCTAGAACATATTCTGGTATATTTCAGAACAATAATGGTTTTATATCTGTTTTTTCAATAGTACTACGAGGAAAAGTCCATTTTTTCACTGCAACGGAGAATTTAGACTAAAAAAAATTGAATAATTTAGGAACGTATGCTAATAGAAATTTTTATACGAAATTCAAAAACATATAATACTTCTTTAACACTGCGTAGTGGAGCCTTTCACACTAGCATAACTTAAGACCTCACGTCACTTTATGTGCGTTATCGCACAGTCACTACAGCAACAACAAAATATACATTTTTGAGGCATACTTAACACATTTTTGAAATCAAATCCATGAATTTTTCCTACAAAGCCTTTCACGCCTGATCAGAGCTTGAAGTCCCAACTTCATTCCACACTTTTAACTTTTAAATAATTTGTTCATAATGATTGTGATGATTTTAGGCGATGAACATGATGGATTTTTGAAATTTCACGTTAGTTAGTGCCACAGTTTATATAATTATCCAGTAAGCTTATCGCAGATCATTTCTGGTCTTCGTTCTCGGTGCGAACAAAAAGATCCTCCCACTTCTTCGTGCAGTTATGGATCAGTGTGTTTGCGTCAATCAATGAGAAATGGTTACAAAGTGCATTATTCGTAATAGCGGGTTTCCACTTGTTTCCGATTGTTTCGCGTCTGACTTGTCTACCCGTGAAAAGATCTGATGCCGCTTATGTTTCTACGTTCTCTGGAGCACTCGCACCCCGGTCCGGGTTTTTATAATGGGTGAGATAGGGAATGATCATACTGGATAATTATATAAACTGTGGTTAGTGCAAAGGAACGTGGTTAAGTGCGAAAGCTTATGCTTAGTGTAGTGTAATTTAACCACTTAGTACCGAAACTACGTGTGTAGTATCAAAGACGCTTAACATATTTATTCAAGTGCCCATTGTCTTACAAAACAATTTTGTTTGTATTTTCAGTGTTGTGCATTCGATATTCCAGACAGATAAAAATAAACCTTCCCCCAAACAACTGAATAAAGTTTGAAATAAGAAATTTTAAATTTTGATAAAAGTTATAATGCATTAACTTTGTTCAAGAGAATTTTCCAATTGCTTTTTTATATTTCGAATATAAGCTCTATTACAATCCCAGGTTTTTTCTTAGGCGAAAATTGGTTTAATTTTACATAGAACTCCAAATATGACACCACTATTTACTTTTTGTGTCAGAGAACATCTACTAACAAGGAAAATTTTTGTAGAAGCGTTTGTATAGATCATTGGACAGTAAAAAACAACCGAAAGTAATGGTAGGCCCTATATTTTTATTAGTAATACTAGTTATAAAAACTTTCTGCAAGTATAGTTTGAAAGACAATTTTGTTTAGTCTTGAAGAAATATCCGGAGCTACCTCCTTAAGGTAGATATCAAATCAAAGCCATCTTTTAACTCCCTCAAATAGCCCCTTAACATGTGCATTAAACCATGGCATAAGGCTTGGAAAACGCTAGCAACACATAGGACATTTTCAAAATATCTGTCACTTCAAACAGTTCACAAATAATAAGAAAGCGGAAAAAATTTCTGTCAGTGACTGACATGACTCAAGTCTTTTATAGTTCCAGCTATTGATTCTGAAACTTAATTCCGAAGCTAATCTAAGAAAAGTATCAGTTTTGCAGACAAAGATCTTCTCAAGGTCAAATTTGAACTGATTAAATTCATTTTTGATCAAATGTTGGGCTGTACCCAATATGGGAACTCACTGGTTACATCTGACAGTGGGCAAGAACTGAAGCACTAAAGACAAAGAAAATCTTATCATTTTGGATTGATTAAGTGAAAACGTACATAGCCGTTTATATCATACAAAATTGGGAGAGTTTTGGAATTCAAATTTTAATGCGAACAAACTCCACATGCAGTTATGCAGTCTGTTGTAATTGGGGCGCCAACTTAACAAAAAGAAACGAGGGTAAAAGTCAGAAAAAAGAGGTTAAATATCTCCACATCCAATATCTCCACATCCAATATTTGACAGCTTTAGTAATCAGTGATTGAGATATGTTATTTCGTGCAGTAGTGTTCATTAGTTTTGGATCCGATGAATTTTAAGCATGTGCCTTAAAAACATACTTCACGTTACGAACGCTAGGAGTTTCCTTTCAAGGTGTTGGTCTAAGTGCAAGGTTTCGGATCCTTGTTGCGGCATCATTTGATTTTCTCGATTCTTATTGTTCAACTGTTGACAGTCCCAAGACTGCAAAGGAGGAGGGTGGGCAAGGGGATTACAGCCCAGAACCAAGGGGGAAACTCTCTGGTGAAATATAGCCTGCGATAGAAACATCAAAGAAGAAAATAACCGAAATACTTTTTTATATAAGCCTTGTGTTTTTTTCCAATAATAAGCACCATACAAAAGCTTCCTTTTTTATAAATTACTGTTCGTTAATAACAACAAAAACTAAACATTTTTTTAAGCCCTCACCTCAAATGAAATTTATGCTATTCGTCACATTGCCGTTTATATTATCAAAGCTATATTAAAACTATATGCCATTTATATTATCAAAGCTGAACTATGGTGATTTTACGCAAAGGCCAATCTAATTGACTAAACATTTTTTACAGGTACTTTTCTGTTACGAGGCCACTAACTTATCGAGCTCGGAGAACACCGCGCCGAGCTGGGGCTATGATAGCATCAGCTTGGGTAATATCATTAGTCTTATGGCCCCCTTGGATTTATTCATGGCCTTACATTGAAGGGAAAAGAACTGTTCCAGAGAGTAAGTTCAAGATTGATTTCCTCCTGTTTGCTCTCCGTAAATAATTTAGATAGGAAAATGTACTAGTATTATAGTCTGATGTAAGGCTCAATGGAGCTTAGACCAAATATTGAGATTGGTCCTTTTATTTACATCTTAAGGAAGACAGAAGGGAAGAAATATGGAAGTTAGTGGATTAATCTAAGATCTTAACATTTGATCAAAAGTAAACAAGGAGACAGGAGTTTTAGTAAACATAATCGGAGATAAAGTATAGATAAGTTATTTTGGAATGCAAGTTAAATTGATGCGGTCTTTTTAAATTGTGCAGCTTGTTTACCTAGCTAATGCTGATTGATTGTATCAAATAATTGATGTTTTATGATTTATAAGCAGAAAAGAATAAAAAATGAAGACTTAAATAGTTTTGGTATGTATTTCAATTATTGTTTCTTCACGTTAGGCATAAAATTTAATATTTGTTCTGACTTTTCCATTCTCTGATTTTTTAGTTTACGCTTAGGATCTAATAGGTCTTAGGATTCTTGGTTTTATGCTCAAGATGTCTATCCATTAATTTTGCATTCTTTTTATTTTGCGAGATATATTTTTCACATGATACATTTTTTAGTTTTTTTTAATTTCATAACATAAATTTTCCAATTGATACATGTTAAAAAAAAGAAATAATAACCATAATTAACATTTTAGATCAAAAATTTTAGTGAACAAAATATTTCCAAAAATCCAAATTGCCCATGATGCATTAAAAAAAAGATTTTTAGATGAAATACTATTAAAAATTGACGTAGAGTTAACATAATCACGCGCTCACAAACCAAAACATTCAATTTAACACATACACCTAGACAGTTTAATGGTAGTTACTGTCTTGGTATGCTAACAAAGTGAGAGGAGGTTGCCATCCGGTATTAGAGCCAGCTATACGTAGGAATGGGGCCCCATTAGTCATAAAGAAATTTCTATATATGACATGAACATTGTGAGGGATGGTCAGTCTCAATAAGATTGCTAGAAATGGTATCAAAAATGGCAAATTTTGATTCTTTGACTTGAAAAAAGAATTGTTGGACGATAATGAGGCAGAGAAGCTAATAAAAGAATAAAATAAATCAACAAGTCATATTAGCCATAAAGAAATTAGTCATAAAGAAATTGCTACAGTGATACGACTTGAACATTGTGAGGGATGGTCAGCCTCCATAGACTATTAGAAATAGCATAAAAAATGGCAAATTTTGATTCTTTGACTTGAAAAAAAATTGTTGAACGAGAATGAGCCAGAGAAGTTATTAAAAGAGTAAAATAAATCAGCAAGGCCACATCAGTAGAGATAATAAAACAATTACGAACTTTTCTGCGGTTGTACCTTCAGATGGCATAGTAAATGAGTGGTTGAAATATCGTAAATATGAAGTTAGAGACATACAAACAGACAAACCCAGACACTGGGACAAGCAAACACCCAACAAGACACATAGACACAGGGAGTGTGAGAGAGACGAAAAACATGCTAACACATAGATTCAGACATAGAAAGAGACAAAGACAGACACTGAGACAAGCAAACACCCGCAGAGACACACAGACACAGAGAGTGAGAGAGATTAAAGCACATACAAACATACAGATTCAAACAAACAGACAAAGAGAGACACTGGGACAAGAAAACATCCGCTTAAACACAAAGCCACAGAGAGTGAGAGAGACAAAAACATACAAACACACAGGTTCATACAGACAAAGACAGAAAATCAAACAGACAAAGACAGACAATGGGAAAAGCAAACACCCACCTAGACACACAGGTACTGAGAGTGAGAGAGACAAAACACTTACAAACACAGAGATTCAGACACACACACACAGACAAAGACAGACACTCTTACGAGCAAACACCCGCCCAGACACACAGGCAAAGAGAGTGAGAGACACAAAAACACATACAAGCACACATATTCTGATATAAAAACAGACAAAGACAGACACTGGGACATACAAAAACTTGCTCAGACACACAGGCACAGTGAAAGACACAAGCAAAGAGCCAGGAATTTTACCTGAGCCTGGGTACCTGCAGCCAACCTACAATCCCCACTTTGTTTTATCAAATAACTCCATTCAAGTTAGGTTCATTTAGGTTCACTTAGTGTGTTGTGCCACGGTATTTTCCCGAAAAAATATGAAGCCGTTTGGGATTTTCCGTCCTACAAAATCGATCTATATAGGTCAGAAGTTTGAGAAAATTCATTAAGAGCTTTAATTTTTGAAAAAATGTTTTGGTCAGTGACATCATTTTAATTCGACAAGCATACGTCATATCTGCCACAGTAGTGGTTCTATCATTTTCAGTGTCTACAAAATTACACAAGCAACAAATGATTGACAAGAAAAATCATATGATTAACGTCATATATATGAGTACATTTCAAGAGAATAAATTTTATCATTCCTCCCCAGAAGTGAACGCATCGTTTTTATATCTATGACAGATTAGACATTACAGACATTAGAGATTAAAAAAGAAACATAGCTAAGCATAAAACACCAAGTGTAATTATTCTATTTACAAAGGGCGTTTTAAGTAGTTTCATAACGCCTAGGGTAGGTAGAGCAAGTAGAGAGAGTAATTATAATGCCTAGAGGAAAAAAGAACCAAGTCCATCAAACGTGAAAAGACCAACCCAATCTGACCAGATCTTACCAATCCGAGCAGCTAAGGTAAAAGGTATTGAAATAAAGTCTAAAGTAATGCTAAACGAAAATAAAGAAGTCAGAATACTTGCGTTAGCAAAAATTACAACGAGTCAAAAACAAAAGTGAAGTAAAAAGAAATATCTGGATTCGAAGATAATCGGCAGCAAGAATTAAAACAAGTCAAAACAAAAGTGAAGTTCAAAGAAATGTGTGGTTACAATACATGCAACAACAAGGAGTAGAACGAACTAGAAATGAAAGCAAAGAACTAAGAAAAATGTGGCTAAAATAAATGCCACAGCGAGAACAAAGAAATATACGAGTAGAAGATAAGCGGCAGCAAGAATTACAAGTGTGAGAGAGAAAGCGAGTATGACTAGCCACAAAAACGATCTAAATAGAACAGGGCTTTAAGACAGAATTCGTATTTTTCCCAAGGTGGCCGTAACGAACCTGTGGTGACGTCATTATATCAAGAAGAGGCTCACGTCTGCGGTTACAAGATAAGCGAGAATAAAAATCAATATAAAGAAGCCTGTGATGTGCCGAGTGTCAGGGCTTGGTATATATATATATATATATATAATATATATATATATATATATATATATATATATATATATATATATATATATATATATATATATATATATATATATATATATATATTATATATATATATATAATATATATATATATATATATATATATATATATATATATATATATATATACATATATATATATATATATAAATATATATATATATATAATATATATATATATATATATATATATATATATATATATATATATATACTATATATATATATATTATATATATATATATATATATATATATATATTATATATATATATATATATAATATATAAATATATATATATATATATATATATATATAATATATATATATAATATATATATATATATATATATATATATATATATATATGTAACAGTGCACATAAAACATGTGCACTCGGCACATGTTTTAATTCTTGCTGCCAATTATCTTCGAACTGGATATTTGTATGTACTTCACTTTTGTTTTTGACTCGTTTTAATTTTCACGAACGCGAGTATTCTGACTATTTTCTTTATTTTCGTTTAGCATTACTTTAGACTTTATTTCAATGCCTTTTACCTTAGCTGCTCGGATTGGTAAGATCCGGTCAGATTGGGTTGGTCTTGTCACGTTTGATGGACTTGGTTCTTTTGTCCTCTAGGCATTATTATTAATCTCTCTACTTGCTCTACCTACTCTAGGAGTTATGAAACTACTTAAAACGCCCTTTGTAAATAGACTAATTGCACTTGGTGTTTTATGCTTAGCTATGTTTTTTTTAATGTTTATTGTCTGTAATGTCTAATCTGTCATAGATATAAAAACGATGCGTTCACTTCTGGAGAGGGATGATAAAATTTATTATCTTGAAATGTACTCATATATATGACGTTAATCACATGATTTTTCTTGTCAATCATTTGTTTCGTGTGTAATTTTGTAGACACTGAAAACGATAGAAACATTACTGTGGGAAATATGACGTATGCTTCTCGAATTAATATTATGTCACTAAAGGTATGGGGCACGTGGCAGGCTTCTATATAAAGATTCTCGCTGTCGCTTGTCTTCTAAATGTATATAATTTGGACCTTTTCTTGATGTCATGACGTCCAAATGGACCTTAAATTAGAAGTGGTGCTCTTGTAAAATTACATTTTTTTTGGACCTTTAACTTTTGCCTCGGCTTGTCTTTTTTCATTATGAGAGACATGTAACTGAACCTTTGTTTCTATTAATTAATTAAAAAAAAAAACATTCCACAAAACAAGTTTTTCCAAGAAAACAGAAAATAAACAAAAATAAAATCAAATAATCTACCAAGCGTCGCATCGACAAATAAAATCAAACAAACTAAATCAGCATCGACAAATAAATAAAACCCAAAACGAGCAGCAATTACAATAAATAACCGAGTCAAACTCAAAACGAGCAGAAATTAACACAAGTTGGGCTCAAAACCCCTATACTTTCCCAAGGCCAGAACATAATTTAGACTTTACTGAACAAAATACAAATAAATATGCATTGTCAGTTTAATATACATATATGATATTTAATAATCAAAATATTAATATTATTTGATTTATTAAAATTATAAAAGTGAAAACATTTATATTTTTTTCAAGTTAGGGGAAAACGTGAGCGTGAGAGGGGGGTTAGTTGGGCTCAAATCACTTTCGACTATTATAAAGGACACTAGCCCTTTGAATGTCCAATCGAATGAGCCCTTTTTCAAGTTTCTACGACAAAGATTTCAATAAAAACCTTATATGCCCCCAGGGGGTAACTTATAACCCTTGCCCTGAAGACTGTGGAAGGACTGTCCTGCTAAAAGGTATAATTTCCTGAGCTTTAAACTGCGTGGAACGAAATGGCTATCTCAAAATTTTGATTAGATGTGTTTTAGGAAATGGTGGGCGTGGAAGGGGTGTTAGTTGCCTTCCAATCACTTTTGACTATTAAAAAGGGCACTAGACCTTTGAATTTTTAATCGAATGAGCCCTTTTTCAAGTTTCTACGACAAAGATTTCTATAAAAACCTTATATGCCCCCAGGGTATAACTTGCAACCCTTGCCCTGAAGGCTGTGGGGGAGTGTCCTCCTCAAAAACATAAATTCTATGTGAAAATCAACTACACTGCAACAAAATGGCTTTCTAAAAATTTTGATTGGATGTCTTTGGGGAAAAGGTGGGCGTGGAGGGGGGTTAGTTGCCCTCCAATAACTTTCTACTATTAAAAAGGACCCTAGACCTTTGGATTTCCAACCGAATGAGCACTTTTTCAATTTTCTACGACAAAGATTTCAATAAAAACTTATTTGCCCCCAGGGCATTACTGAAGGTGTAATAGGGAAGAAAGCTAGAACTGCAGCTAAGAATATTAGTGAAAAAGCTTTATGTTTAATAGAAAGGAGAAAGGACTTGTACAAGAATTATCTGAGTGATAGATCGTATGAAAACAAAAGAAATGTAAAAAGAGTGGAGAAAGCATTAAAATATGAAGTAAGGAGGTGTGAAGTGGAGGCCATGGATAAAATTGCCGAGGATCTGGAAGATGCAGCTAGACGGCATAATAGTAAAATATTGTACTGGCACGTTAAAAAATTGAGAGGGAGTAGTCAATCCGGACTTGTCCCAGTTAAAGATAGGAATGGGGTCGATATTAGCGATATAGAAAAAACTAAAGAGATATGGGCCGAACATTTTGAGAACTTGCTTAACCGAGATAGAGTTGCAGGAAATTTGAAAAAGGGGAAGTACCTAACGATTTTAAGAAAACCTTAATTAAGCCACTTTATAAGAAAGGTGATAAAAGTGAGTGTGGTAATTATCGAGCAATTAGTCTGGTCTCTGTAGGTAGTAAATTACTTAGTAATATGATACTTTTTAGACTGAGAGATGCCGTAGACAAAGTTTTAAGAGAAGAGCAGTGCGGTTTTAGAAAAGGTAGAGGATGTGTCGACCAAATTTTCACTCTTAGGCTAATAATTGAAAAGGGCCTAAATTTTCATACACCTTTGGTCCTCAGTTTTATAGATTACGAGCAAGCGTTCGATTCTGTTGATAGAAGAGCTTTAGTAAAGGTTTTATCCTTGTATGGTATATCAGACAAATACATTAAAGTGATTAGTGCTATGTACGAGAATAACACTGCTGCGGTTAAGGTAGGAAATGAGGTTAGCAGCTGGTTTTGTATTAAATCAGGAGTTAAGCAGGGCTGTGTTCTATCCCCCTTTATATGGATTATTTTGATGGACTTTGTTTTAAGGAGCACAGGAAAGGCAATGGGAGACCACGGAATCAAATGGGGAGGAAATTGTCTCCTGGACTTGGATTATGCTGATGATTTAAGCATCCTAGATGAAAGTGTGAGCAAAATGAATAAAGTTTTAGAGGTTTTGCGAGTTCAGGGTGCTAGAATTGGTTTGAAAATTAATGTTAGGAAGACTAAGTCACTAAGGCTGGGAATAAGTGAAGATGAAAAGGTGACGTTGGGTAATGAAAAGATTGATCAGGTGGGCAGCTTCACTTACCTCGGTAGTATTATTAGTAAAGATGGTGGGAGCAGTGAAGATGTTAAAAATATAATAGCCAAGGCTCAGGGTGTTTTTTCACAGTTAAGAAAAGTCTGGAAGAATAGGAAGATAAGTCTGCTAACCAAGATTAGAATATTAGAAGCTACAGTGATGACAGTGGTCAAATATGGCTCTGAAGCATGGACGCTCCGAAAAGCGGATGAAGATTTGCTAGATGTTTTCCAGAGAAATTGCTTAAGGATTGTTCTGGGTACCCGGCTGACTGACCGTATTTCAAACAATAGGCTATACGAAAAATGTGGTTCAATACCGCTCTCTAGGGCTATAATGAAAGAAAGGTTGAGTTCAAGTTCAAGTTCAATCATTTTATTATTAACATATACATGTTTATAACTGACATAGGCCCATGAGGAGACAAGCTCGAAAAACTAGGCCTAGACAAAGATACAATAAAAAATTACGCTACAATTCAAAGATAATTACGACGGCAAAGATACAATAATACAACAATAATATGAAAGTAGCAGCTAGCCCAGGATCCAAATATAAATATAAATATAAAAAAA
This sequence comes from Artemia sinica, assembly GCA_027921565.1. NCBI lineage: Eukaryota > Metazoa > Arthropoda > Branchiopoda > Anostraca > Artemiidae > Artemia > Artemia sinica. The sequence goes on along the minus strand of CM051259.1, from coordinate 40,614,271 downwards.
ATCAATATTATTAAATATAAATTCATACTAAAAGATAGTCGAGAGGCCCACATTCACCTAGAACAACAATCCAAACAAATAACCTAGTCATATTAAAAAGACGCTTAATTAAAAGTAATCCTGAACTAAATGAAATTTAAGATTCCTTTTTATTAAATGGATAGAAGAAAATTTATCAACAAAATCCTTGTGAGCATCCCAGCACCGGGCTATTGACACGAACGGGGCGAATTTAGATCTCTCAGTACTATACTTGTCAATGTAGATACTCTTTTTTTTTGTCGCGTGTTATAACGATGTAAATCTTGTGATTGGGAGAACAAACTTTGATTGAGGTAATATGGCGGTAATTTCTTAATGTCATAATTAAATTTGAAAATAATTGCTCCAAAAGTAAATTGTTGAGAAACTGGAAGTATATCTAAATAAGTATATAAAGATGCTGTAGAAGACTTATTTGGAAGTGAAATAGGCGATGAAATAAAAAGTTTGAGGATTCTTACTGCTTTATTTTGTAAAATCCGTATTGGTTTAATATGGCTTTTAAATGTAGATAAATATACTAGAGAGCAATAATTAATATTAGACTGAATCAGAGCAAAATAAATGCTTCGTAAAGCAGAGTAGGGCAAATAATGCTTCAACCTCCGCATTAAACCAACATACCTTGAAATCTTTAAGCGTATATTTTGAATGTGTGTTTTAAAAGATAATCTTTCATCAATCATAAGTCCAAGGTACTTTATCACATTCACCCGAGATATTGATAATAGATACTTTGAAGAAGTAACTCGGGTAATACGAGGGCATATATTTGACTTCCTGCCGTAAATTATGAAATTAGTTTTTGCTAAATTTAAAGCAATAAAATTTGCAGAACACTCCTCGTCATTCCTCTCAGAAACTGAAACTGCCGCATCATCAGCAAAATGTGTGCTGAGACATGGGATTGCCAAAGCGCGGTGAAAATCATTTATATAAACTATAAGAAGCAGAGGACCTAGGACAGAGCCCTGAGGTACCCCAACCATCGTCGACTGAGGAACAGGCGAAGAGAGAAAATTACCTCCATTTATTCGTTGCTTTCTCTTATCAAGATAAGATTTAACTAGATCCAACGCCGGTCCGCGCACACCACAATTATCCAATTTACGAAAAAGAATACAATGGGATATTGTATCGAATGCTTTTTTAAAATCCAAATATATTGTTGCTGGAATTTCACCTCTATCTAAGCATTTATGAATATATTGGATGAGAGCAATGATAGCGTGCTCAGTATTGTGTCCAGACCTAAAACCAAACTGGGAATTTGTGAAAAAATTAAACGATTTAAGAAAGTCATAGAGCCTCTTATAAATTGCCTTCTCAAATATTTTAGAAAATGCTGACAAAGTAGAAATAGGGGCGGTAATTTGATGGGTTTTCAGGAGAGTCAACTTTGTGAAGCGGAATTATCCTCGCTTCTTTAAAAGCAGACGGGAAAACTCCAGTTTTAAATGAAAGATTAATTATATGCTGTAATGGCAAAACTACTGCAGACAATATTTCTTTAACAATTATAGAACTAGACCCGTCAATTCCCACTGAATTACCTGGATTTAGATCACACACTATTTTTGTTATTTCAGACCGAGAAATAGGCGCAAGAAAAATTGAATTACTTTGAGGAGATGGAAGGTATGAAGAAAAATATTTATTACTACGTGAATCAAACTGGTTCATTACTGATGAAACAATTTTCTCTCCTATACTAGTGAAATAAGTATTCAAAACATCAGCCACTTTCTCCAATTTGTTAGTAGTCGATCCATTTTCTAAACTAATAACTTCAGGCAACTTAGAATTCCTTTGTTTTTTTTTTATAATAGAATTAATTAAAGACCACGTTTTGCGAGGAGAATTTTGAGCTTCTTCGAAAGACTCTTTATAATACCTATGTTTCGACAATCGTATCAGTGCGGTTAATTTATTTTTAAAGATTTTAAAATTTTTAATATTATAATCAGTTGGATTCTTTAACTGCTTTTTAAATAACTGGTTTTTTTTTTATTAACTGATATCAAAATTCCAGACGTTATCCACGGCCTTATAGGAAATTTTTTCTCTGCACATTTTCTTCGTAACAAATGGGCAACTAGAATCAAGGCAGCAATTGAAATTTCTTAGGAAAGTATCAGTTGCCACATCTGTATACTCCGTGGATATAACATCCTGCCAATCCAATAGGCTTTCATGCAGGTGCTTTAATGTTATTTTATTTATTAACCGTACTTGACGTTCCTTACTTACCTGCGGTATTTTTTAAGTAAAAGCTAAATCTGAAACCAGCAGGAAATGATCCGATATATCAATTAAAACAGCAAAATTTGCTTTAATTGGTAAGGATGTAAAAATATTATCAATGAGAGAAGCAGAACTACGTGAAATTCTTGTAGGTATAAGGCAAGTAGGAAGCAGATATGCAGAAAAGCAAGAAGACAATAAATCAACAGAAGCTTCTAAAAGGGCGATGTTGAAATCTCCGGAGAGGATAACATCTTTATTTTGAAAATGAGGTTGATGCAAAAAATCATGGAGTTTAGAGAGGAAAGACTTGACTGGAGAAGAAGGAGGTCGGTATACTACGCAAAAAAACTATATCTTTTTTTCCAAGACTAATTCAGTTACCCTTACTTCAAAAAGCATTTCCTCATGAGAACCTTCTAGATTTGCAAGGCGTCGAAAAGAGATACCTTCTTTAACTAATCCTGCCAAACCACCTTGGCGCCTTGTCAGTCGGTTTTGAAACTAAATTGATATCCAGGAAAAGCAACATGAGGAGCCGTGTCTATAAGAAAAGTCTCACAGAATCCAACGACATGACAAGATAGATTATGAACTACATCGACAAGATCATCCTGTGAACTAAAAAAAACTCTACAATTTAAAAATCCTGTTCTCACAACCCCGGTACTGGGAAGATCAGAAACTTCGGAAGGTAATTTATATCTACATTTTGGAAAATTAATTAGCCCACCATCATTTATCTCATTTCCAAAAAAATTATCATGGCTCTGGAAAATGGAAAAGTCAAAAGGGTTAGACTCTAGGTCTCTCAGTCTATCCCCAATACAATTATCATCCAATGTAAATAATCAGAATTATGATCAGGACTAGCAGAAACTTACGCAAAATGCACACCGTCTGAGTCTTAACGTAGCAAAAACAACTGAACCAGCGAGAACTCGAAAATAATGATGAAAGAAAAAGAAACTGCTTGAAAATAAAATAGAAACAAGAGAAAGAAACTGAACTTATTCATTGTAACATGAAATGCGGATACAGAAAAAATTTTTGTACTCAATTACTTCATAATAAATAGAAAACACACAAAAAAGACAGAAAATAAACTTATAATAAGCTACAGAGGGACAAAAAACCTCACAAGAAATAAAAATAATAGAAACACACAAAAAAGACGGAAAATAAACTTATAATAAGTCTACAGAGGGGCAAAAAACCTCACAAGAAATAAAAATAATAGATCCTATGACCTAAGAAACATTACATAAAGTAATAAAAATAATCTCACCAAACGAATGTCATTATTAATCACCGTAACTAGTCAATCTTAGCCCACTGTGAAGACGGAGAATTTTTACACTCGAGCCATAATTTACTCCCTTTTTGTTTAATACGCGTAAGATGAACCGAACCCGAATCACGCATGTCCTTTCCTTAGACAATAGCTCATTCCGTAGGAAATTTAGCTTTGGTGGGAGATCAGTGCAAATGCGAATTCCACTACCCTTCAACTTATTCACCTCACTGAAAATCGCCTGAATGCTATGATCTGTGTCTAGCGATATGAAAACAGGGGCCGGTCGAACACTAGTTTTCCTACTAGTGATGTTTGAACTGCTATTTCTCGCAAGGCTCGACTAGCAACTTTACGTTGCTAGTCACTGATTGATTATGCTTTTCAGTAGGCAGACCATGAACAATCAAATTCAACTTTCTTTCTCTCACTTCGATGTCCAAAAGCTTACTCTCCAAATCGTTATTCCGCAATTTTTCTTGCTCTAGATCATTACGAAGCTTTTTAGATTCCTCTCGTAGATTCGCATTTACAGCTGATATTTGCCTAACTTCAGCTTGAAGGGAAATTATTGAGACAGACAAACTTTTCTGCTCTGCTAATATTTTATCCAGCAACGCCTGAATCCGTTTCATTCCTTCATCAAATTTTGCTTGAGTGACAGCCACAATGAATGCTATAATCCGCACGTAGAAGTCTACACTTGCATCAAATTACGCAATGGCAAAGTCCAAAACAATATCAAATTTAATCCTTTTAACTTGAAAAAGTAATCCGATTATAGGAGTTCACTCTTCAATAGCTAGATTGGTGGTTAGGTGGTTAGGGCACGTTGTGCGGATGAAGGATGACAGACTGCTAAAGACTGTTCTTTTCGGCCAACCATCTAGGGCTAAACAGAAAGCAGGTCGTCCCCGTCTGGGGTGGGAGGACGTCATAAAGAAAGATTTAAAGGAAATGGGAATTTCGTGGGCGGGTGTAAAAAGGGAGGCTTTGAATAGATTGGGGTGGAGGAGGATCGTGCGTAGCTGTGTTGGCCTCAGGTGGCTTGGTGCTGCGGTGAGTTGTTAGTAGTAGTAGTAGTAATCACTTTTGAATATTAAAAAGGGCACTAGCCCTTTCAATTTCCAATCGAATGAGCCTTTTTTGAAGTTTCTACGGCAACGCCTTCTATAAAAACCTTATAAGCCCACAGGGCATAACTTACAACCCATGCCCTGAAGGCTGTAGGGGAGTGTCCTCCTCAAAAACATAATTTCTATCTGGAAATCAACTATGCTAAACAAAATGGCTATCTCAAAATTTTGATTGGATGTGTTTCGGGAAATGGTGGGCCTGGAAGGGGTGTTAGTTGCCTTCCAATGACTTTCGACTATTAAAAAAGGCACAAGCCACTCCAATTTCTAATTGAATGAGCCCTTTTCGAAGTTTCTACGACAACTTCTTCGATATGAAGTGCCCTTCTCTAAAGGAAAACTTAATAAATAATACATTGTTCCAACATCGTTCTTATATGCCCCAGGCATAACTTAAAACCCTTGCCCTGAGGGTTGTGGGGGAGTGTCCTCCTCAAAAACATAGTTTCTAGCTGGAAACCAACTACGCTGAACAAAATTTCTATCTCAAAATTCTGATTAGATGTTCTTGGGGAAATGATGGGCGTGGGGGGGGGGGGCTAGTTTCCTTCCAATCGCTTTCGACTATTGAAAAGAGCATTAGCCACTATAATTTTCAATCGAATGAGCCCTTTTCGACGTTTTTACGTCAACTCCTTCGATACGAAGTGCCCTGGTATGGGAACCAAAAAAAACTAAATAATACATTGTACCAACATCGTTCTTTACTTAGGCAGCGCTATTGCGCTGCCTATCATTGTTCAGGTGGTGGGGAAAAAAACTTCTTTTTCTTCCAACAATTTATCTAGTCCAAGTTTTTCATTTTACAGGTATGGAAGACATTGACGACCACCTTTGCTTCTTTTAATTGATCAGGTGGTGGGTCAAAAGCTTCTTCTTTTGCCTTGGCTTGTCATTATGAAAGACATATCGCCGAACCTTTGTTTCTTTTAATTTTTCAGTTGGTGGGACAAAAATTTCTTCTTCTTCCAACGATTTATCCAGTCCATATTTTTGATTTCAAAGGTATGGTAGGTATTGAAGACCTTATCCATGTCAAAATCCAAAACCCAATCATCATCGCTATCATTTTCAATTTTGACACGTTTCGATTTATGCTGTCCAGGTTGATTTTCATTGACTCGCTGCTCTTCATTTTAATTTTTGGCTCCCTCGCTTGTTTGATAATCGTATGTCTTCTATCCGCGTGTGTGTTTGCCCTTCATTTTTATTTTTAACATGCTCTAATGGTCGTTTTCGCATATCTTCTAACCGCCCGTGTTTTTACTCTTCATTTTTATTTTTGATACGTTTTTGGATTTTGATTACTTCAGACAATTTAGCAATGGTCTTTGCTTTAGTTGTCCGTATTAGCGTTGTCGCAATTGATGGTCCAGGTTGTCAAATTTCACGTCTTTGATAGTTCAGGTGTTGGTTCCAAAGAATTATCATTTATAGTAACTGCAAATTTTCGTTTTTTTGGGCCTTTCAACAGACATATTATATAAATAACTGTTGCGTTGGAAACTCAACAATCTTATTTATGCTATGCATAACATCACATAATAAAATGCTTATATGATGCCGTATATGATTTCATAAGAGCTGCTTATGTGATGTAATAACACAGTACAAGACGTCATTTGCAAAAACCAAAATTAAGGCTCTTAACGATTTTTCTCGGACTTCTGACCTACCTAGATCGTTTTTTTTTTTTATTCGAGAATATCCCAAGATACCAATTTTCCCGAAAAAATATGGAGCCGTATATATATATCTATATATACATATATGTATACATACATCATACATCACACATTTTGTGGTAACGAACTTCAAACAGTTCGTGGTAACGAAATGTAAGTAAGGAGCGACCCGACTCAATAGTAACCAAAACTCTGAAAACGGAATGTTGATACCAATAGATACAAGAATATCAGAATCAAGAAAATCAGATTTTAATACTGATTTCAAATATATAAGTTTCATCAAGTTTAGTCCCAGCCATCAAAAGTTACGCGCCTGAGAAAATTTGCCTGATTTTCAAAAAAGGGGGAAACAAACCCTAAAAATTACAGAACCTTAATGAAAATCACACCATCAGATTCAGCGTATCAGAGAACCCTACTTTAGAGGTTTCAAGCTCCTTAAAAATGTGGAATTTTCTATTTTTTGCCTCATCATCAAGTTTGATTCTTTCTCACAACTCTATTTTTTTTTTAACAATAAAAAACTTTAGCGTAAAGAGCGAGACGTTGAGGAGGGACAGCCCCTTTCATATACGGAATAATTTCTGTTCGTTTTAAGTTTTAATGTCGCTCCTTACTTTCAGTTAAAAAAACTTTTTTTTTTTATTTAATACAGTACCAGGCCCCGGCATTTTATTGTTTAAAAAAGTAGAGTTTTGACAAAGAGTTAAACTTTAGCGTAAAGAGCGAAGCGTTGAGGAGGGGAGAGTGCACTTGATATACGGAATAATTTCTATTCGTTTTGAGTTTTATTGTTGCTCCTTACTTTCAGTTAAAAAAAAATTTATTTAGATTCTAAAGGTTTTTCAACTAATACAGGTTTGAATTTGGCTTACCTTACATGACAAATTAAAAAGAAATTTGCATGTTAATTTTGGCATATTTATTCCGCATATGAAGGGTTGTCCCCTCCTCAATACTTGCTCTTTACGCTAAAGCTATTAGCAGTTTTAAAAAAGCTTCCTATTTTAATTAAACAGCCCCTTGTTTCAGTAGCCGCTCTTAAAATTTGGGACAAACATACCCTCCATGAACTATACCCCCCGCCCCTTTCGGAAAAACTGTTTCGTGGAAATTTCATCCAACGCAAAGTGTATCCCCCCTCTCATCAAGTTCCCTCCAGACAGTTCCATCCTGGTTGAAAATCCCCCCTCCCCGTAAGTTCGCTTGCAGACGATTCAGCCTGAAAAATTCTCTTTAGCATTCTTTCATTTGAATGAGACTTTAATCTCTAATCGGTTTCTCGATCATTCCAGAAATACCC
>CM051259.1:39964064-39969064 GCA_027921565.1 Artemia sinica | reverse complement strand
AACGTAATTTCAGCGTGTTCCTTTTGTTTTTGGCATCCCTGCGCTGTCACATTTGAAATTACTGGGAAACCTTTTCCCGCGTTAATCTCTTCATCTCTAAGATCAAAACATTCGCCCAGAAACAATTAACCTTGACATTACCTGTCAGATATTAATAAACTTTGCCCCGGAAACAATTCTGGTCAAACTCCAAAGATATTAATAAAATCCGTCCCGGAGACAATTCTCCTTGGAAACAATAAATTAATTCCCCTTTCGTGAATCAATAATTCCCCTTAGAAACAACAAATTAATTCCCCTTTCGTGACAAATCAATCAGTCATGACATCATCGGTTAGAAACACGTGATCCTGTTTCCTATTCCTGGATCATAACATTCGCCCCGAGCGTGCACTTGGCCAAAACAACAACAACAAGGGGAATTATTGATTCACGAAAGGGGAGAGAATTTCTGAGAACTTGATTTACATAATCGCTAGGGGGATTATTGATTTACGAAAAGGGGAATAAAGAAACAAGTATGGGATATTTGATCTTAGGTCTGAGGGATAAACGCTCTTTAGGTCAGAGAGAAAAATTAATGTTCTATTTTTAAATAGGGCTTCATTGATCTTTAGTGTCAGGAATTAGAAATGACATCACTTGTTATCTTGGAATTATGCGGGAGTCTAAAGAGATAGAAATTCTATTTCAAATACTGGATCTTAACATTCGCCCCGAGCGTGCACTTGGCCAAAACAACAACAACAAGGGGAATTATTGATTCACGAAAGGGGAGAGAATTTCAGAGAACTTGATTTACATAATCGCTAGGGGGATTATTGATTTACGAAAAGGGGAATAAAGAAACAAGTATGGCTTCTTTGATCTTAGGTCTGAGGGATAAACGCTCTTTAGGTCAGAGAGAAAAATTAATGTTCTATTTTTAAATAGGGCTTCATTGATCTTTAGTGTCAGGATCACTTGTTATCTTGGAATTATGCGGGAGTCCAAAGAGATAGAAATTCTATTTTTAAATACTGGATCTTAACATCCGCCCCGAGCGTGCACTTGGCCAAACAACAACAACAATAAATAAATCGACCTGGGGAAAAGAGGTCATTGACCCACTTCGATTATGCAATCATTCTCCCTGGGGATTCCACACTGATTATGTAAATCACCCCCAGTGTCATTACACCTGGACAAACAACAACAAATCAATTGACCTTGACCCCCATTAGACTCGATCGATAATCCTTGAATAAATTAAGTTCTGTCAGTATTAAACTAAATTGTAGATGGCAGCACATGTGTTCGTACGGGAGTCAATAAGGCCTTTCTACTATACTTTTCCTTGAAAAACTTATTTTGTGGAAACAGTTTTTTTTAATTAATAGCATTGATATATCTGGTTGTCATCATACTAGCTGACTCAATCTTTTTTTATTGATTTTGCTCTATGGATGCTGTCAAATTGAGCTTTGGACCGTCATTGGTCGATGATTCCCCTGATTTCTTGCCGTCCCCCAAGGCCTGCATGAGAGGTGACTTTACTTTTTGTGGGTTTATATGTCTTATGCCTAGTTAAAAAAAAAGCAAGTCAGATTCTATGGGAATGAAGGTTCAAGTGAGTTAGTTAAGAGTTCAATTTCACGTTTAAGTTTATGTTGGTCAATAATAGTGAGTTATATCTTCTAAGCCCAGTTTTGGTTCTTCTTCTAACCCGGTTACGGTTTGTCTGAGACTTTTAAACGAGTTTTAAATAAATATTAAGCAGTGAGACCTTCATTAATACTCCCGTGCTACATATATCCCCCCCCCCCCACATATAGTACATAGCAATGTCCTTTATTGATTATGCCACGTTATTTCAGAGTGAGAAGAAATTATACCGAGGATGGAACCAATCAGAGTTTGAATTTAATAGTGAAAAAGGAGGATACGCTGACGAAGTGGATCCAGCTTTTACTTTGCCAGAGAGTACAGAGGACGTAGAAATGCCTAGAAAAGACCCTTTAAGGGAAAAAGATATGCCAAAAGAACCGACAACAGATCCTCTTGTAAATATACCATATATTGATACAGAAATAAACGAAGAACGTGAACTAGTTGGGCACACCTTTGCAAGAAGCAGGAAGAGAATTTACACGAGAAAGTGGAGGCTATGAGGATGAACTGGATGAAGACATGATGAGTAGTAATGAAAGTGAAATTATAAAAAGTAATTACGAAACCAAAAGACAAAAAAGCGCAGCAAACCAAGGACTGGTTAAAAATACATCTCGTAGGAATGAAGAGTACGTCATATATAAATTTGTGGAAACTATATTATCTTTTATTATCAGTCAAAACGAGAAAAAATAAATGTGTTTCTGTATGTAAATAAGTTATTTTACTACACTGGAGTAGAGGGCAAGGTATTACTCCGTACCGGAGTGACGTCAGACCACTCTCTACAACCACACGCCTATTTCTAGGCCAATCAGAGAGCTACAATACTAACTGGAGTGATATCAGACCAGACTTCCAGACCTGCCTGAGGAATTTTAGCATGGACTTGCTTAATAGGCCCAAAAGGTCTAATCAACCGCTCATAGCAACCACAACTAATATAAGGAAGAATTATTAAAACCTAGATTTGTGATGTTTCTAAGTGTAATAGATACAGAGGGGAATGATTATGGCTTCACTTAGGGTGAGAGATGAAGCCTATAGATTCTATTGTATAAGTGATATGTAATTTAAAATTCTTTGGGATGAGATATAAATTCAGGAATTTACACAACTCTATTTAAATTTGTCAATGCACAGTTGTCGATACACAAAGGAAGAGTCAGAAATAACTAGACATTTTAGGGGGTTATTTGGGCGAAACAGATTGAATCATTTTAGGGGATTATTTGGGCAAAACAGATTGAGTCATTTTAGGGGACTATTTGGGTGAAACCGAGTGAGATATTTTAGGAGATTATTTGTGCGAAGCAGATTGAGAGAGATTATTTGGGCGAAACAGATTAAAACATTTTAGGGGACTATTTGGGTGAAACAGATTGAGAGATTTCAGGGGATTATTTGGGCGAAACAGATTGAGACATTTTAGGGGACTATTTTGGCGAAAAAGATTAAGACATTTTAGGGATTATTTGGACAGGAAAAAGTTAGAACTTCTAGGTTGTGGTCGCTTTAATACATAAGTTCCAATTTTCAATATATAGGCTCCATTAAGAGTTATAAATGTATAAGAAAAAAAAGTTATCAGAACGTCTTTCAGACCTCATCTTTTGAGGGTTGGACAAGCGAACGAATTAAACGTTCAATTCTGACAGTTTATTGCTTAACACTATAAAATATGATAATTTAGAATGTTATCATTTTAAAAGTCCTCCATGGCCTAAATATTTCCTGATTAAGACTTCTTTCTTTACTAACCTTAGACACTTCCACTTCAGCTGTTCTTGCAAACATCTAGCAGTAAAATCAATATTAAAAAGAAAATTATCATCATCCTTCAATCACTTCATCTTTAAATCTATTCAGTGTAGAAAATGCGATACTGACTGAAGACGGTCGTGAAACGTTGATTTCTCTTAAATAATGGACGAAACTATAGACATAAGAAACACCAAATTGTTTCTTCTGGAATTTGATACGAGATTCTTGCGTGCACATAGAATTGGAATAATTATTTAATTAAGAACATTTACATCTTTTCGTACCTATAATGTAACTAGAATGAAGTGTTTTTATGATAGTAATAAAGATTTTTAGCAGTCCTTAGCCATTACGAGAAAGCCATACCCCTAAATTAGGGGTATATAAATATTTCAGGGGACTATTTGGGCGAAACAGATTGAGACATTTTAGGGCATTATTTGTGCGAAGCAGATTGAGAGAGATAGAGAAAGATTATTTGGGCGACACAGATTGAGACATTTTAGGGGACTATTTGGGTGAAACAGATTGAAAAATTTTTTGGGACTATTTGAGCGAAACAGATTGAGACATTTTATGGATTATATGGACAGGAAAAAGTTAGAACTTCTAGGTTGTGGTCGCTTTAATGCACAAGTTCCAATTTTAAATATAGAGGCTCCATTAAGAGTAATAAATGTGTAAGAAAAAAAGTTATCAGAACGTCTTTCAGACCTCATCTTTTGAGGGTTGGACAAGCGAACGAATTAAACGTTCAATTCTGACAGTTTATTGCTTAACACTATAAAATATGATAATTTAGAATGTTATCATTTTAAAAGTCCTCCATGGCCTAAATATTTCCTGATTAAGACTTCTTTCTTTACTAACCTTAGACACTTCCACTTCAGCTGTTCTTGCAAACATCTAGCAGTAAAATCAATATTAAAAAGAAAATTATCATCATCCTTCAATCACTTCACCTTTAAATCTATTCAGTGTAGAAAATGCGATACTGACTGAAGACTGTCGTGAAACGTTGATTTCTCTTAAATAATGGACGAACTATAGACATAAAAAGATTGAGACATTTTAGGGGACTATTTTGGTGAATCAGATTGAAACATTTTTGGTGACTATTTGGGCGAAACAGATTGAGACATTTTATGGATTATATGGACAGGAAAAAGTTAGAACTTCTAGGTTGTGGTCGCTTTAATGCACAAGTTCCAATTTTAAATATACAGGCTCCATTAAGAGTAATAAATGTGTAAGAAAAAAATTATCAGAACGTCTTTCAGACCTAACCTTTTGAGAGTTGGACAAGTGAACGAATAAATGTTCAATTCTGAAACTTTTTTGCTTAACATTATCAAACATGACAATTTAGAATGTTATCAATTCAAAAGTTCCCTATGGCCCAAATGTTTCCTGATTATGACTTCTTTATTCACAAACCTTAGACACTTCCATATCAGCTGTTCTTGCAAACATCCAGCAATAAAATCAATATTGAAAAAAAAAATTCACCATCCTTCAATCGCTTCATCTTTAAATCTATTCAATGCAGAAATCCGATACTAACTGAAGACTTCCGTGAAACGTTG